>JADRCD010192575.1:8078-22685 GCA_019843815.1 Montemys delectorum
AGAGAGAGAGAGAGAGAGAGAGAGAGAGAGAGAGAGAGAGAGAGAGAATATTATATGGTTTGAACATTTTCCCTAAGTTTCATGAGTTGGAAATTTAACCCCCAAAGTGCTGTAGGGAGAGGAGAATGTTTAAGATATAAGTTGGTTGTAGACACTCATGGGTGAATTAATATTGCTCTGAATGCTCATAGAAGTGAGTTTGTTATTGCCTGAATGTGGTATGGGTTTGTTTTAAGATCTATTTTGTCTCTCTTCCTCTTTCTTCCCTTTTCTCCCTCCCTCCTCCTCTTACCCAGTCTCACCCCTCCATGGAATGATGATGTAACACTGTAGCCAATATTACCTAAATGGGAAAACCTGAGAGAATTTCCTAAAAATCTCAAAATGAGACAGGGTGCCAGCTCTCTGACACAGGAGCTGGTATCTGAACACTGGACTATGAGTAGACTTCATTTGCTATACATTATCCATTCTGAGGTATTCTGTTATAGCAAATTAAATAGACTTAAGACAGGAAGCTTGACAAAAGTTTAGTTGTTATAGGGAAGGGGAGATGTGTCAATAGCTAAAGCACTTTCCATGTAAAAGTGACGGACAGCCCTTCTGCAATCCCAGAATTCATTACAGTCCTCTCTGTAATCCTAGCACTTGGTGGGAAGAGACAAGGGACCCTTCAGGGTAAGCTGGATAGCTAGACTAGTTGAATTGGAGTTCAGTGAGAGACTCTGACTTAGTAAGATGGAGGATAATTGAGAAAGACACCTAGTGTGCTAGCTAGTTTCATGTCAACTTGACACAAGCTATAGCCATCTGAGAGGACAGAACCATGAATGAGAAAATGCCTTCATAATATGTGGCTGTAGGTAGGCTTGCAGGGCACTTTCTTAATTTATGATTGATAGGTTGGGCAAAACCCAATGTGTGTGGGACCATCCCTGGGCTAGTGGTCTTCGGTTCTAAAAGAAGGCTAAGTAAGCCATGGTGAGCAAGTCAGCATGTAGCATACCTTTGTGGTCTCTGCATCAGCTTCTGCTTCCAGGTTCTTGTCCCAGCTTCCTTCAGTGCTAAACAGTGATATGGAAGTGTAAGCAAAATAAGTTTCCTCTTCAAGTTGTTTCTGGCCATGGTGTTTCATCACAGCAATGCTAATACACCCAGCATCAACCTTGGTCTTCGTAGCCATGAGCATATGTGTGCATACATAGCCACATATCATTGTACTCCCATACATTCGAACATACAGTACATGCTACACACACACACACACACACACACACACACACATACACACACACACACTTTGTTGTAATAGACTGGGTCCTTCACATCTCAATCTTATACAAAACTCTTAATTTCTTTACATTTTTCATTTTTTTTTAAACCTAGAACTTTTCTTTACCTTCCAGTGCTAACACCATAATGAGTTGCAGCCCCAACCCTTCTTGGTCCACAAAGTAGCACTGAGATTACCTCAACAGAGAGAATTTAAACAATTGATGTTTTTGTTTTAGGTAGTGAGAAAAAAAAAGACTGAGTAACAATTTTCTGAAGGTAATATTCTTATTCTTTTTTTTGCAATTTTTATATTTTTATTGAGACTATATTCGTACACACAGGAATAAGAATATATGTTAACTATATACTCATGTTTTTCTTTAGGTAGAGGTTACACATGCCTAATGAACATTCTTCTGGATTCTTTGTCAACATGACACAAGCTAGAGTCCCCAGAGAGGAGGGATCCTCAATTTAGAAAGTGCCTTCACAGATTCAGAATTTTCTTCTTTTGCCCCCAATATATTTTTATTTATTTATTTTTTTGGAGTTTCACATAATGCACTTCATCACACTCACTTTCCAGCCTTCTCAGGTCTACCCTCCACCCTTGTGACCTCAACCCTCAAAAAAAAAAAAATGAAGAAAAGAGAGGAGAAGGGAGAGGAGGAGGAAAAGGACGAAAAGTAGGAAAAGGAGGAGGAGGGGAGTAGGAGAAGAGGAACAGGAAGAAGAGGGAGAAGAAGGAGAGGGAGAGGAGTGGGAGGGGGAAGAGGAGAAGGGGAAGAAGCAGCAGCAAGTCCAGTTTTTGTCTATATAGTCACTGGAGCATGGTCAAACATTCAGTGGGCCACTGTGAGTGGCGCTGTCCTTGAGCGGGTGGTCCTGAGTTCTATAAGAAAGCGGGCTGAGCAAGCCAGTAAGCAGCACTCCTCCATGGTCTCTGTCCGCTACCTCCAGGTTCCTGTACTGGATTCCTTTGGTGATGTGGAAACATAAACCGAAGGAGTCCTTTCTTCTTCAAGTTGCTGGGGCCTTATCACAGCAGTAGTGACCCTAACTAAGGTATAACCCCTGTTCTTTTCACTCAATGGTACATACTGGTGGGGAAAACTATATAGCGAAATCATGCAATAGTGGAGGACCACTGCTCTCCGACAATTTCGAGTGCCATTCCGATAATTCCCTTCCATTAATGGAAGATTGCACTCCTGTTGTGAAAGCACTGGAGTTTATTGGCGCTATACCCTGCTGGGGGATGTAGGACTGTGCCTGGTCTTTTGCTGTTACAACAGGTACTACAGAAGATGGCCTTCATGTTTACACCACTTAACATTTGTTTACTGTGTCTTTGATAACATTCCCAGAAGGGAGGTTGTTGGGCTAATAGGGGAAGTACAAAAGTCACTCTAGATCTGACCCAAGACCTTCTTCTTGGGACTGTGTTAACTGGAGTTGTCCATCCCAAGGCACAGGGGCCTGTTCTCCCAAGCCTTAACATACAGCATGCTGGCAAACATTTGGAAGTTTGCCTATGTGTGTGTGTGTGTGTGTGTGTGTGTGTGTGTGTGTGTGTGTTTTAAAACAAGAAGATATTTGTTTTTCTTTTTCTGGGAATAGTATAACTTGCCCATTTTCTACTGTATTTTCACATAGAGAGTTATTAGGGATGGGAACATGTTGTAAAAGGCTTAATTGGTAAATCTTCCACCTGTTTATTATTTTATTTTTAATAATGTTATCTTTACATAAATATTTTAACTTTTATGTGCTGAAATTGATCTCTATTCCTTTATTACTTCTGGATTTTTAAGTCACAGAAAGGAAAAGAGTCATTTGACTTCTCCCTCCTATTTATGCAGTTTATTTACTTATTGTTCAGACCCATTTGGAGTTAATTCTAGTGTGCCTTGTGAGAACTGGCTTCAGTGTGATCCCTCTACATAACTAGCCAGCTGTTCATTAGTCCACTTTCCTCTTCTGATTTGAGATATGCAGTCTTTGTGACATCCTAAACCGCCATGCGCAGTCTGGTGTGTTTGGGGGTTTCATTTTCCCATCTCTTCGTCCATCTGTTAGCCAGTCTGCTCACAGCGAAGACTTTGCAACACAGTTTAATATCCAGAGAGGCTTGTCTCCTCTCCTTATTGTTTTACTGTTCCCATGGTTACTCTTACTTGTTCTTTCAAATAAAATATATAATTAACTTGTCTGGCTTTGAGAAGAACGATATATATTTTATTGAAATGATGCAAAATTCATGAAATCTCTTAGGATGAACTGACAATCTCCCCACCATTTTCTCATTCAAAACAAGATGCACTGCTGTGCACACTCAAGACCACGTCTTTGCCCAAGTGTGTCACGATGTCTAGGCATTTTGAGGGTCATTGTAAAGAGTAAGGCCACCTCTCATTCCGTAAATACCACCACTAGAATACATGTGTAAAGGCTCATCTTTCCTTCTCATAGCCATTGTTAGTTAAGCCTGTTCCCACTTTCTGAAAGTTTGGGATGAAGGGAGACCTGCATGCAGTGAGGTAAGAGTGAGCATTAGACTAACCTCTGACTTGGATCTGGTGTTCACATTTACGAGCTCCTTGGGTGACCAGAAAGGGCTTCTCAGTTTTACAAAAACAAAACAACAACCAAACAAACAAACAAATCCCTCCAAACAAACCCAAACCCCAAACCCCATACTTTTATGTTCAGCAGAAAGAAGGATTGGGTCTGACAACATAGGAAGGGGCTGGCACACAGCCTGGCATTTGCCAGAGTATACTCTAAGTGGTAGTTGACACCTGTCATAGGCACCGGGTTTTCCCAGTTGCTGTTCTGGTAGTGTGTGTTTGCTGGTGTGAATTTCAAACCATTCCCCAGGCCTTATAATGTGTCTGTAATATGACCGCTTTCTATATTACATATGCTTTGTTTTCAGAAGCAGGTCTATCCATCTTCCACCCACATTAATTTCACTGGTACCTGGCAACACCACACTCTGTCGAGCCTTTTTCTTTATTTCCCATGAGTTAGCATTTCTTTAGACTTCATATTTTGTCTCACTTTTACAACATGCTGGAATGACCTACACATCCTGGCAGAAGCTTTGCTCCTCTGAACAGTGATGGATCATCTTTTCCTGGAAGCCATCAATCAACCGAAGCTAACAAGAATATGGAGTGGGGCAGGAGTGGGAGGGAGTGTGAAGGTCACTTTACTCGGGTCACTGACTACTTGCTGTGAACCCTTTTGATTGATGTAGTAGAAATTTCTGCTGATTGCAATGACTATTTCAGGACAGGGCTGACTTCTTTCTGCCCAGCCAATTTATGATTTTAGGTGAGAATCAATGTTCTCAACATTTAAGAGTTCATATAGATAGCAGCATCAATTGAACACCCACTGTCTACGATGCACGACACAACAGGGTTAAAACTAAGTACTAGCCTAGTTCTCTTGGAATAGGGGCCCAGCTGACTTCTCAGTTTAGAGATTCAAAGAAGGTGGGCTGCAGAGTGCTCAGTCAGCCACAACGTCCATGTGAGGTTTATCACAGGGAAACTGAGGTAGGGAACAAGTGAGAAGTAAGGGTTCTTTGTTGGAGAGCAGGGGATAAAGTTTGATGTTCCAGACAGCAGGGCAAGAAGAGGCAGGCCATTGGGCAGACCAAAGGCCTTTGTAGGTTGTGGAGTCAGAACAATGGTAGGACTGAATTTAAGCCAAGGTTAGAGGTAGGGTATGCTAGTAGAATGCACGGTGCGGGTCTGTCATTTCATGGGACAGAGCAGGATGTCTGGTAAGCAGAACCTTAAAGGGACCGTTCTTGGGAGGTTCAGGCAGCAACTGACCAATACAGATGTGGATGCTTGGAGCCAACCATCAGACTGAGCTCCAGGATCCTGGTGGGGGAGCTGGCGGAAGGACTGGAGGAGCTGCGGAGGACTGCAACTCCATAGGAAAAACAACACCAGCTGGCCGGACCACCCAGTGTCCCCAGGGACTAGGCCACCAACCAAGGAGTGTACAGGGAGGAGTCCATGGCTCCAGATACATATGTAGCAGAGGATGGCATCAGTGGAAGGGGAGGTCCTTGGTCTGTGGAGGTTTGATGCCTGGATCAAGTGGGGATGCTGTAGCAGTGGGGTGGGAGAGGGTGGGTAGGTAGGTGAGCACCCTCATAGAGGCAAAGGGGATGGGGGAGAGGGTGGATGTGGGATGGGGGGGATTGTGAAGGGATAACTGGGAAGTGGGATATCATTTGAGATATAAAGGAATGGAGTAATTAATTAAAAACAAAATGGGACCCTGTCCTCAGAGGGAAGAGACTACCCAGCTGGAGTTGGGAGCAGGGACTCTCAGCAATGACACCACTTCAAGTTAGTGAGTGCTCTCTCCTCCACCCCTGAAAGGCAGCCATGCTTGAGTGTGCACTTTACCCCCAAGCAGTGACATCCCATCAGTCTTTTGCATATAACCTCAGGTCTGACATAACTTTCAGGAGTTTGGGGTGTAAGAGAGAAGCTGCACTTTCTATGAATGTGCATCTTTCTGTGAGACAGCCATTTGTCCAGCTCAAGTTCTTGTACCTGCCCTGGGTTAGTGGCACCACTTTGAGGCTATAGATTACAGATGCATAAATACCCTCCCTTCCATCTCCCCACCTCCTGCCCTCCCCTTCCTTCCCCTTTTCTTTCCTCCCTTTCTGAAGAAAGGGTCTCATATAGCTGAGACTGGCCTTGAATTCAAATTCACCAGTAGCAGAGGAAGGACCTGAGTCCCTGATCCTCATGCCCCGGAGCAGGGGGATTGCAAGAGTGTGCATCATTCCTTATCTATCAGATGTACAAATCTTTCTGTATAAAAGATGCAGTTTTTCTTATAAAACTACCCCATGTCAAGGTCAGACTGCTGGCACACTCACTCATTCAGAGCACAGGTTGGCAAAAGACAAAGAGATGCCGCTGCTGCCCCGCTCAGAACTTTGTTCTGTAGCAAAGAGGGAGCTGGCCTTGGGCAGGTGCTCAGAACTGTGTATCACACAGCAGACAGAGGGGATCTCTGTCTTAATGGGAAATGACAGCTGGCAGTGGTGGGAGAGCTGAGAGGGTGGAGGGCGACTGGGGGCTGACAGACCAGGAGAGGCTGAAGGAGGAGGGATGAGCTGACAGTTGGGGAAGAGGCTGACAGTGTGGGGAGCCTCTGAGAGTGGAGGGAGCCTCTGAGATTGGAGAGAGCCTCTGAGAGTGGTGGGAGCCTCTGAGATTGGAGAGAGCCTCTGAGAATGGAGGGAGCCTCTGAGAGTAGAGGGAGCCTCTGAGAGTGGAGGGAGCCTCTGAGAGTGGAGGGAGCCTCTGAGAGTGGAGGGAGCCTCTGAGAGTGGAGGGAGCCTCTGAGAGTGGAGGGAGGGACAGAACTTTGGAATTCTCCTTTGAGCTCCTCCTAGTTTAGAAGTTAGAGTCACAAGGTTGGCTGTAAGCTGAGAGCTGAACTGTATTGAATAGCAATGCATCGGTGATCAAACATTGCTGGTTCCCACTCCCTCTCACTAACAAATTCTTCATCGCATATAACCTCCTGATGGCAGCCTCCCCAGGCTTTCTAGAGGACTACAGCTGCTCCCCTACCCTTCTGATATTCTGGCTTGGGATAGGGTCCTGTCTTTTGTTTCTCGTGTGAGTTCTTACCAGCTGCTGCTGGTCTCCTTAGAAATCATTGTCCTGCTGGGTGTGTGTGTGTGTGTGACCTATTGTATTACTCTTGTCTGTCATTTTCATGGGGTTTCAGAGAAATTGATTTACTTGGCCAATTTCACAGAGCAGGCAGTTTTCAGACTCAACATTAGGCCGTCACTCGCTGGTGCAATTAGGGAGCTGCTGTTGGAATTGGGATTTGTTAGTTTGTTTGTTTGGTTTGGTTTTCTCCCTTACAAATTAATGGAGAAGTTTGGGGTGATGGCTTACTGGGTGAAGCACTCGATGACCAGAGTTCAGATCTCTAGAACCAATAAAAAATGTCTGGAGGGACCTAGTAGCACAGGCTTTTGTAATCCTAGCATACCTTGTAAGACATGTAACACAGGAGAATCATGGGAAGCTCATAGGCCAGCTAGCCTAGAGTACACACACACACACACACACACACACACAGAGAGAGAGAGGGGGGGGAGAGAGAGAATGTGTGTGAGAGAGAGATGGACAAACATACACCTGATACACACACACACACACACACACACAAGGGGGGGGAGAGAGAGAGAGAATGTGTGTGAGAGAGAGATGGACAAACATACACGTGATGCACACACACACAGATACTGAACTACATATACACATAGAAGTCATACACACACACATGCCAACATATATATGACATACAAGCCATATATACACATACAGACAGATATCAACATATATATGCACATACAAGTCACACACACATGAGAATTAAAATGACTTAATATGTTTTGGTTTCTCTGCAGAAGGATGGATGGGGTTTTTGGTTATGTTCAATCCCAGTAACATTTAGAACATTTTTAAAAAAAAAACACTAAGAGATTGGAGTGATTGGATAGAAAAGGAAAACGAAAACACAGAAGAAGCAGGTATCCGAGTGACAGAAGCCGGTCTAAGTTGTACGGGAAATATCCAGGAAGCAGAGGAAGCGAGTGAGGCTGACATCAGGAGGCTGTGAGCAGTGTTCCTCACACAGTCAGCCTGGAATGGGCTGCGCTCACTCCGACTCCATGTTATTCTTTGACCCTCTGAGGACATCTTCCAGCCCAGGGGGCATCCAGCTTGTGTGTGTCAAGTGGCTGAAAAGCTTGCTCTGTCTGTGCTTGCTGCCTCCGTCCTTCCGGTAAGTGCTTTCCCAAGAGCCCCTTGAGCCAACTAGAGAATCACAGAAAGCCTCCTTACCCAGGATTTCTACAGATACTTTAAAGAAAATCTGGAGCCCGAGGCCTGGGCCTGCGGCTGCAGCGATGAAGATCTGGAGCTCAGAGCACGCGTTCGGATTTGGGGAGCCAACAGGACCTTGATGTACATCAAGAGCGCTCTGTCGTGGATCCGGCTGCCAGGAAAATGGAGCCGTGTTCCACCAATGTAAAGCAGTGGTCTAAGATGAGAAGGTGCTTCATGTTGCTCCCGGATGATCACGCTCACGAATCTGCTGTCAGTGAATGAGAGGTTGGTGTACACACCTCATCCAGAGAACTCTGAGAAGACAGTGCTCACTCAAGAAGCCATCATCACTGTGAAGGGGATTAACCTGGGAAGCTACCTGGAAAGTTTAACGGCCACCATGATATCCTCCAGTGCAAAGAAGGTGTCTCCCCAAAAAGAGTCAAAGAAGGAAGGAAGGAAGGAAGGAAGGAAGGAAGGAAGGAAGGAAGGAAGGAAGGATGGATGAGTAAAGAGGACGAGAGGCAAGTGTGGATGTGGCTCCCGCCAAGTCTGGAATAGGTATCTGCTGGAATCTTCCCTGTCCACGATGACCTCCCAGTGCAACATCAGGCCCAGGCGCGAGCTCTGTGAGGTTGCCAGTGTGAGGCCGTTTCTTGGAAGTGGCGTGGAGCCCTGGTCTGCCGGGCTTTGCTGTAGGCACCGTGCTGTAGGTACTGTGCTGGGCAGTACTGGGCTCCACTGCCCCTGTGTCGGTTTTAAGTTTTAATTGCTTATGGAAGGAGTGTCACTTCTGTGTGCTGACTCTAGTCACTCCATCAAAAGAGAGCTCCCCTTTCCTCATGCCCTGCCAGCTAAGCTGGGTAGGTCCCTCAAACCTTCCCCAGGGGCCTGGCTGCTGTCCTCTGGTCCTGGCGGCCCTGTGTCCTTAGAGTGCCCCATTTGCCTCTGTGAAGGAGAATGAGAAGTTCCTGTCTGACCCTCAGGGTCCTGATCACGCTCTCTACACAGGCCACCATGGGTTCCAGTAACAACTGGGATTTTCAAACTCAAAACTGGCCTTGAACTCTCTGTGTGACTGGAGATGACCTTGAACTCTTCCTCCTGCTTCCCCATTCCCAACTCCTGAGATTACAGACTTGGGTCCCTATACTTGACTCTTTTTGGTTGTTATTCTTGAGACAGATCTTGCTATGTAGTCCTGGCTGCTCTGAAACTCATGGCATTCCTCCTGCCTCAGTGTCTCAAGCATTGGAATCACAGGTGTGGACCACCATGCCCATTATGGGATTCTTGTCAAGTCCCAACTGTCTTTTCAGCAGGTTTGCCTGACAAGCCTGAAGCGGGTGGGAACCTCCTGCTATGTACAAATTGCTGTCCAGCCAATTCCCTCTCCACATCCTGGGGTTCTGGGGTCTTGCTCGGGGTGAGAGGTGGTTTTGTGCTCTTGTCCTAGATTGAAGCCCCTCCCCCACACCTACATCCCCTTCCTGCCTCAGAGTTTCTATGTTTCTCATTTCCTTTGCAGTCTGTCAGTGTTTCAGTCGGGAACATGAGCAGGAGGTTCTACCATCTTTTTTGTTTTGAGACAAAGTCTCATGTAACTCAGGTTGGCCTTCAACTCACTGTAAATGAGGCTGGCTTCCTCCATCTTCTTCCACCTCTTACGAATTACAAGTGAGCACTGTCATGTCTGACTTTCTACCATGGGAACTGGTGTCCTCAAAGCTGCTCCCAGCCCCGGGGCTGAAGTGACAGGCAAACTCTGTGGCCACTCTGCATTTGAGAGTCTCCTCCCTCCCCCCTTAACCATCCAGGACTCTCAGAGGCGCTCAGACAGTCTGCCTGCTCTCTGCAAACCTCTTAAGGCTGTAGTCACACAGTGAGACCTAACCCTTTCCTGGAATGGTTTCCAGAATGCAAGTGGCAGGTAGAGCGTGTGTTCCTGCACAGATGTGGCTGTGGCTTCGAATCCCCCGTGTGGGGTGAACGTGTAGCCTCTTGGCGGAGAGGAGAGGAGGTCTTCACAGCTCATTACCGAGCCCCTGAGCTGAGAAGTCACAACTGGGTTTGCAGTTTCTGTCTTTGATTTTGCTTGACAGATATTAATGAGTTATTGATTGTATTTTTATTTATAGTAAGCCTTAGCTCACAAGAACCTTGCTAAAGCAGAAACTTCCAGTAATTAGATTCTCTTCCCGCTTTGAGGCTTATTTGAAAAGAAATTTTACCACTGGAAAAATAGAGTTAATGAAGTTTTGATTTGTTTAGTCCCACAAATTAAAACACATACCCAATACATATGTAAGTAAATATAAATATATGTACATATATATATTTAATGTGTTCTCTTTTGATTTTGGCTGGTTACAGTTTTTTATTTTGGCTTTAATTGACAATACTGATATATATATATACACACACACACACACACATATACACACACACGCACACACGCACACACACACACACATACACACACATACATACACACACACACACACACAGAGTCATCCCCTGTACTCATGGGACAGATTGCTTCTAGGACCTCTTAAGCATCAAAACCTATGGACATTCCAGTCTCTTCTATAAGGATGCTTTTGGCAAGGTGTATACCTTAAGTATACACCCAGTATAGGTTACTCATTGTCAAGCTACCTCTAATCTCTAGCAAAGTGTCTGTGTTAGAATAATAAGGAGGAGAAGGTCTGCATATTCAGTAGCATGCAATTTTTGTGGACTGAGATATTTTAGGCCCACAGTTGGTTGAGTCTGTGAGTACAAACTCAGCAGATACAGAGGATTGGCTATGCTTTAGCATATACATTTTATAATAAGCAATATCCTCAGGTGAATTCCTAGAAGCGGATTTTCAGTGCCTAAAATGTACTCTTAACACTAATCCCTGACACTATTAATGATACTTTGTTATGCTTGCAGATAGGCGGTTAGCATGGCTGTCCTCTGTGAGGCCCCAACCACCAACTGATTCAGACAGATGCAGGCACCCACAGCAAACAGTGGATGGAGCTTGGGGATTCTTATGGAAGAATAGGAGGAAGGATTACAGCCCCTAAGGGGACAGGAACTCCACAGGAACACCAACAGAGTCAACTGACCTGGACCCTTGGGGCTCTCCTGTCTGAAGCACTAACCAAAGAACATACACAGGCTGGACCTGGGTCTGCCTGCACAAATGTAGCAGATATGCAGCTTGGTCTTCATGTGGGTCCTGAGCAACTGGAGCCAGAGCTATCCCAAAAGCTGTTGCCTGTATGATATGTTCTTGTAGCTGGGCTGCCTTGTCAGCCTTCAGTGGGAGAGGAAATGCCTAGCCTCACAGTGACTTGAAGTGCCAGGGTAGGGGGATACCTGGAAGGGGACACCTACTCAGAGGAGAAGGGGAGGGAAGATGGGGGAAGGATTGTGGGAGGGAGTGACAGGGAGGTGGGCAATGAGTGGGATATAAAGTGAGTAAGTAAAAAATAAATAAAATTTTTAAAAAGTGAACTTTTGGAGTATTTAGAAAGCATACATCTATTAATTGACTTCTGTTAGGATTAGGATATTTTTAATATCCTGGCAGCTATGCATAGTGCTTGTTCTCTGAACTCTTAACTAACTCTAGGTCTTATCCTACTTAAGAAACTTGCTATCTTCAACAAGTAGCGCTGGTCAAATTAGATGACAGAAGAAGACAGATATTCATCTTCATTGATAGTTTAAGAGACGGCTCGCAGTAAACACCGCACACCAGGTCCAGACAATACCACGTGTAGAAGGTTTAATTGGGGAGAGTGGGGAAAGGTCGCGCGCAAGAGAGGAAGGGGAGAGGAAAAAGGGGACGGAGGGAGGAGGGCTTCTCCTTTATATCTGCGTGATGACGCATGTGCTGCCCAGGTGAAATTGGGTAGCCCTAGGGGTTCTTGGGAATGGAGGGGGGGCATTACCATGGTAACAGATCTATGGTCTTGCCTATCTCTAGGTGCAGGCACTTGGTGATGCTAACATACCTCCCTTTTTGATATTATAGAGAGAGGAAAAGAAAAGGGAGGGGGAAGCCGATGGTGAAAAGGAGACAAGGGGCGTCGTGTCTCTTAAGCTACTTCCTGCTGTCTAGGGGCGTTGTTCGTGGTGGTAGCTGGCTTTCACCATCAGGATCCACTTGGTAGACGTTTGCATCAGTTCTCTTTATGGACAGTGGCTCGTCTGTGGGCAGCGGCTGGTAGTCCTGTAACAGAAGCTGATTGATAGTTTGGTTAGAAATTTTTTTGTATTTGTCATTGAAGAAATGTAGAAACAAGATTGATGAGGCAGGGAGCAAATAATAACACCAGGAAGATGACTAGGACAGGAGTTACAAACGGGAGTATCCACTTCCATATGGGGTTTTCGAAAATCTCAGAACTGGAGGTCTCGAGGTCTCTGAAATTTTTTATGTCTGACTGTAGCTCCTGGATTTTATTTCATACTATCCCGGATTGGTTGACATAGAAGCAGCATTCTTCTTGGAGGAACAGGCAAAGACCACCTTCTTTAGCTGTCAGGATATCTAGTCCTCGTCTGTTTTGAAGTACCACGGCTGCCAAAGAATCAATCTGTTTTTGAATAGTAAGCACAGTTTCAGACATTTTTTGAAAATCACTTTGGAACTGGGAAGTGAATGTATTATATTGGATCATGGATGTTGTTATTCCTGCAACTCCAGTACCCACACCTATGGCTATTCCTGTAGCGACCAAGAGGGGTACAACTTGGACTGCCCTCTTATGTTGGGCAGCTATCATATCTATAACTGGGATTGGCAGGGGCTCATTTCCTTGGATTACTCCCAGTTCAGGGAAAAGAAGCACTAATGTGCAAACTCCTGACCAGCTAGCAGGTAGGCGATGATATGCCTGAGTGCCACAAAGAATTAACGTGTTTTGGATTGCAGGGCATTGTGGCAGAGATGATATATCAAGGGTTATGGTCCTATTGCAGTCTAGGGAGCTCAGCATTCCTACTGAATGGGTCCCAGAGGCCTCAAAGCAGGTTGCCATGCCAAAGAGAGGGACAGAGGCGAGGTATGGAGTCATGGTGACACTGGAGCCAGGGCAGCTGACAAAGGGTGAGGTAATGTTACTTGGCAGTATCATTGGAGACGCTGTAAGTGACAATTGTGAGTTAGTTCCAGGGGGTACACATAACCAGCACTCTCTAAAGCGTCTAGGTCTGGTCACATTGAGGAGTTGGTATGCTGCAGTTAAGGTCTGAAGTAAAAGGCGAAATGATAAGTTAGTGCCATTTATGAGGGGTGATGTTAGAGAAGTAAGGACTTCAGAGGAGTGTTTGATTATCTCCCCTACCTTTCTGATGTCTAGGGGTTGGGCAATTGAGACATATTTCCTTTGAATATGGATGGTACTTATTGGGCCCCCGGGCTGATTTTTACGATAGAGCTTACCAACGACTCCTGTCTCCCACCTGGAATCCCACGGGTCTTGGATGTGGAAAAAGAGTGTCTTGTGATGCTGATAGAAGAAATGATTGATCCGTGATCCTAGCATATGTATTTGACAAGACCAATATGGACAGCCCCCATATTCATCAGGCCATTTTCTACAGTAATCTTTTGTCTGGTCAAAGAGAAAGCAAGTATAGAGATCATAATATTTAGATGGGATTACAGACGCTGGGATAATGGCAATTTGGATTGGTTTCTGGCATCCGGCTATGGAGCAGTTTCCCGACCCTATTTGGAAAGACTGTTTGTTATTCGTGGGAGTTTCTTGAACCTCGAATCTCCAGATATAGGGGCTACTCTGGATGGGAATGAACAGCAGGGAGAGGATGAGAAACCTATGTTTAGTCCAGTGAGGTCGAGCTCGGCTGCCGGAGTGGAGTCTCATTTTCTGGGATTGGGGATAAGGTAGATGGCCTCGTTGTCCTCTGGAGTTTAATAGAGCACGGTCCTGTCAAGATTGATGTGTATGAAGAAGAGTCATTGTTAGGTGGAGGAATGAAAGGCTTGAGGTGAGACAGATGGACCCAATGAGGGAGTCCCTCAAGTTTAGCAGCTGTAGGGGTCACAAGAATTACTTTAAAAGGGCCCTGCCACTTGAGAGAGAGAGATGAGGGCTGATGACCTGGAGGGGATAGAAGGACTTGGTCTCCAATGTTGATAGGTAGTGGACAGGAGACAGTGCATGGCCGAGGTAGGTGGTGGTCAGCAAAGTTCCATAGGAGAGAACGAAGGTGGCAAAGTAATGGGGTAAGTAGGTGGTCTGGGAGTGGAGAACACTTAGGTGAGAGGCCAGGGGTTAGGACTGGACGTCCATACATGAGTTCAAAGGGAGAGATGAGGAGAGGTCGCTTTGGAAGAGCTCGTAACCTGAAAAGAGCCAGGGGTAGGAGTTTTACCCAATCAAGGTGAAGTTCTTGTGACAGCTTA
>JADRCD010192577.1:0-11035 GCA_019843815.1 Montemys delectorum
GAGATAATCATTTTTGTTACATAAAGAATTTTTGTCTTAGGTGGTATATAAAAGGATAAGAGAAAAAAATCAAGTTGTTGGACTTTGTTGGAGCCTTGGTTCATCCTTCAAGTGTGTGTGAGTGTGTGCCTGGTTTACATTGTTGCTGACTCCATATCCCCTCCTTGAATTGCTGAACACACTTCTGGAGCTTGCCTCTGATATGAGGCACCTTGAACAGGGACCCAAGGAAGTATGTTTAATAAAAAAGAAAAAAAAAAGGTTGTTACTTTAAAAGGAAACAAAGGGGTCATTTCAGATGTGGGTAGGAATCTCATGCCAAATCAAGGACCACTCACATCTTAGGAAGGGTTAGGAATCACTGTTGTGTGAGTGTGTGAGTATGTGTGATATCTTCTCCCTCACTATGGGACAAAGCGAATCTAAGGACAGAAAAATGTTTATTGATATTATCCAGCATGTACTTTACAAAGGAGAAATTAAAGTAAATACTAGCCAGCTTACAGACTTTCTCCATTTTGTGCAAACAGTTAGTTAGTTCTCCAGACCAGGGAACTCGAGGTGTAGAAACCTGAGATGCAGTAGGGATAGATATAAAGAAGCTGGTATACTAAGAGTGGAGGTAAAGACATGCTTTCTGTTGCATTTTCTATTTGGAGTGTGCTTAGACAGGCATTAGTGAATGATAAAGAGCCTGCGTCCACTCCACATCAGGGAACTCCCTTATCATCTTGCTCAGGATCTAAAAATAATGGTTTTTATTTAATAAAGGCTCCTGAGGAAGATAGTTTATGGGAAGAAAACAAGGAGTCCAAAGGTGATGAATTTGGCCTAAAAGAGGAGGTAGAAGATACCATAGCCCTGACTGGCCTCCCCTTCAGTGCCTGGACATAAGCCATTTTCCAAGACCTTCTGAAAAATGTTAAAAAACCAACCTAAGGGGCCTGTGGGTTTTGCTGCTGCTGAACAACACACCCAACAACAGAAACAACAGGGGGAATCTTTAAGGTGCTTTCCCATTATTATGGGACATGAGGAATGGAATGAAGAGCCCATGTGGGAACCTTTACCATAGAAACTGCTTAAGGAGATAAAGCAAGTTACAATGGCCTATAGTCCCAATTCTTCATCTACTGTACATTTGTGGAATTTTTGTTATGGAAGGTTGAATAGCAGGATTTGGCTTGTAAGGAGTTATCCTAAATGTCAGCAATAAAGAAAAGAGAAAAGGTGCTGACTTATGACATGGGCATGGGAAACTAGCTTGGTGTGCCTGCACAGTTAAAATGAACTAAAGTCGTTCTAAAATCAGTGACTGCTATGACTCTAGAGGCTTGGCAAATATTGCCTCTGGAGGACACCAGCACTAAGAGACTTATGACTGTGCAACAAAGATCAGAGAAACTGTTTGAAGAAGTCATTGCCCATTTGACAGTGGCAGCAGGAAGAGCCCTTCCCAGCTCTGAGGCAAACTGTATTCTTTTAAAACAATTGGTTTGTGACAATTCTACACCTACTTGTCAGTCTTTGATAAAGCCCATTAGAACATCTGGAAACATCTCTGCTTTTATTAAAGCCTGTGCTGAGGTCCCTCCCTCTTATCTTTGAGGTGTGGCTATTGCTGCCGCATTACAAGGATAGACCACTACTTGGTTTTTGGCTAACCAAAGAAAAGAAAAGTTTGGTCGGGGAGGCGGGGAGGCGCGGGTCACAAATGTTATTTGTGTGGCAAATCTGGGGATATTAGTAAACAATGTTCCCAAAGAACAGGAGGACCTGTGAGCCTCAATGCCTCTATTCTTACCCAGCATATGAATCCAGCATGCTTCCATCATCACGTCTTCCTTGTCAAAGAGGATGTCATTGGCTAAATGACTGCAGACCTCGCTTTCACAAAAATGGCACTCCATTACTTAATAAGATCACACCCTCAAATAATGTAAAGCCCCCATTAAACCAGGGAAACTGAGTGAAGGGCCCATCCCTGGCCCCTCAAACAATGGGGGTAATTCATCAATCTCAAACAACCGCTTTGTCAACAGAGGGCTATCCAACAGCTGTAGTGGGCAACTCCAGGCAGTGCAGGACTGGACCTTCATTCCATCTCCCTAACAATATTAACCTCTGACTCCCCTGTCATTTGCCTTTCTATGGGCATCTATGGCCCCCCTCCTAAAGGAACACTGGGACTCATATTGGGCTGCAATTCCACCTTAGTGCAGGGAATAAAGGTGGTTTCAGAGTGACTGATTCTGGTTTTACTGGAGAAACTGAGGTTATTGTACAGCCTACTACGAAAACCGGTTTTTCAGATTTGTGCAGGACATTCAGCTGCTTTCACTCTCATATCAGACTTCAGGCAGCCCAATTGCCCAAGCTCCACAGGCAGCTTCAGAGTTTGGCCCAAGGGATAGAGCTTTCTGGGTTCAAGAGGTTAAAGGCTCCCACCCAGTGGAAACCCTTAAAGTTCAGAGAAAACAATGTGTTACATCAGATGGGAGTGTCGATAATGTCCCCTAATGAACTGGTATCAGCTCGAATGTGACAGATCGGGTTTGATCCAGAAAGAGGCCTTGGTAAACAGGCCAAGGCAGGATTGAGCCCGTTATTTCCAGAAAAACAGAGTCGTGGAATAAATGTTGCACTTTGTTCATGTATGTGTGGATACTTATTCTCAAGTTATTTGTGCTACTGCCTGACCTGGGGAATCTTTCAGGGATGTGGTATAGCATTTGTTCTATGGTTTTACAATTTGGAGAATGCAAGGGCTTTAAAAACAGACAATGCTAATGTTTGTACTTCAAAAAAAATTTAAAAATTGGTGTGAGTTTTACTATCTCACACTCCACTGACATTCCCTCTAGTTCACGGAGACAGGTTATTATGGAATGAATCCATCAGACCTTAAAGGCACATATATCTAAATTACAAAATGGAGATTCTAAATACTCTCTTTATCATATTTTACAAAAAAATATTAGTCCCTTTTAAAACATTTTAAAATAAATTTTACTCCAAGCCTCTAATAAGATAAAAAGAGCCTACTAATGGGATAATAAAAAGATCCCGGTGTTTTGTACATTTTCACAGGACTCTGTGGATGCCAGGCCAGGTGATTATGCCAGGACTTCCCTCATTCTATGAGATTTAGTGTATCTGGTTTTATGTTAAGGTCTTCAATCCATTTGGTCCTTGAGTTTTGTGCAAGTTGACAAATATGAATCTATTTGCATTCTTCCGTATATAGACAGTTCTATGTTTCTTAAACCATTTGTTGAAGATGCTTTCCTTTTTCCATTGTATGGTTTTGGCTCCTTTATCAAAAATCTAGTGTCCATAGTTATGTGAGTTTATTTCTGGGTCTTCTTTGATTCCATTGATCAATGCATCTGTTTCTGTACTAATATCATGCAGTTTTTATCATTATTGCTCTTTAGTATAGTTTGTGGTCAGGGATGGTGATTCCTCCTGAAATGTTTTTATTGTTCAGGGTTGTTTTGGCTATACTATTTTGTTTGTTTGTTTGTTTTGTTTTTCTTTGCTTTGCTTCTTTCCATACGAAGATGAGAATTGTTGTTTCAAGGTCTGTAAAAATTGTGTTGAGATCTTTATGGGGATTGTATCGAATCTGTAGATTGCTTTTGGTGAGATGGCCACTGTCACTGTTAATCCTACCTACTTATTAGCATGGGAAATCTTTTCATCTTCTGAGATCTTCTTCAGTTTCTTTCTTCAGGGACTTTAAATTCTTATACAGTCTCTCACTTGTTTGGTTAGAGTTACACGAAGGAAGGTATTTTATATTATTTATTGCTACTGTAAAAGGTGTTGGTTCCCTAATTTCTTTCTCTGCCCATTTATCATTTGTACAATGATTTGGAGGGCTACTGATTTCTTTGAGTTAATTTTGTATCCAGCCACTTTGCTGAAGGTATTTATCAGCTGTAGGATTTTCTCAAAGAACCAGCTCTGTTTTCATTGATTCTTTGTTTCATATTGATTAATTTCAGTCCTGATTTTGAGACATTTTGTAAATTCTGTTTCATTTTTAATTTAAAAATTTAATTGTTAAGGATTTTATGTAATATTATATATCAATTCCACCTTCCTCCCCCCAAACATCATTCACGCTCCCTATTCCCTCTTAAACTCATGATCTCTTATGCACATACACGCACACACATGCACACACACACACACACACACACACACACACACACACACACAAAACCTGTAGATATATGTATGTGTTTAGGGCTGATAAGTTAGGATTGGATAACCTATCAGGGAACTTGTCTCTGAAACTAAATCAGTCTCTCTCCTCGCCTCGCCTCGCCTCGCCTCGCCTCGCCTCGCCTCGCCTCACCTCGCCTCACCTCGCCTCTCCTCTCCCCTCCTCTCTTTTCTCTCCTCTCCCCTCCTCTCCTCTCCCCTCTCAGCAGCCATTGACAGCCTGTAACCCTTTATCTATGGATGGCATTTTGTGAAATTTCCCCTATCCACTTAGGTGTATCAGCTGATTGTGTTTTATCACTATTGTTCAGGCACATGTAACACTGAATTTTCATGGTTATAGTTTTCCTGTCATGTCTAGAGGCTTTAACTAGCAGAAAGTGTCTTGATACTCTGGGTCTTTTGATATTTATGTTCTCTCTTATATAATGTTCCTGGAGCCTTCAGTGCAGGAATTGGGTTATAGATATATCAATTTCGGTTGAACACTTTATGGCCAGTTGCACTCTGCATTTTTACCAGTTGTAGATTTCTGTAATAGTCTCCATGTGCTTCAATAAAAAGCTTCTTTGATGAGGGAAGAGAGCTATACTTACTTGGGAGTGTATGAACATTTATTTAGAATCTACACAGAAATGATACTGATTTAAAAGTTAAAATATGGAGTCATTTCTTTTGAGTTGCTTTTCTATAAGCTTAAAAATGATAATCAGAAAGCCAGAGGTCAGAGGCCTAGTCCACTGCCTGTACAATGAACGAGTAAGTGATGGAGAGATAGTAAAGAAAGAAGCTGAACCATTTTGCACTTAAAAGTTGTAATTGGAGACATGAAGGCCTTGAGGAATGGTTTGAGGTGGTTGGCCTGTATCACCACATGATGTCATGGTGATGTCTGAGCCCATGTTGCTGGCAAGGCCATGTCTGGGTCCATGGCCATACCACAGCAAGGGTCTGGGTCACTGTCCACGGCCTGTGTTATACCAGTGGCCACATGGACATTCTTGGTCTGGGCTGACATCTGAAGCCATGTCAATGTTTGAGAGCCCTGTTGAGCTGGCCCTGCCCTTCATTGCCCACCACACAGTAGTGCCTGTTGGTGCATGGGTGCAGGAGAGCTGGCCCCATCTGTCACTTGGGAAATTTAGGAGAGTTGGTCCTGGTGGCATGGGTATGAGAAAGCTGGCACTAAGGAGAGCTGGCCCTTACCCTTACCTGCTCACCCCAGGAGAACTTGCCCTAGTGGTGTGGGTGCAAGAGAGCTGGTGATTTGACCAAGCACAGCTACCACCCTAACACAAGATCTAGGGCTTTGAACTGGCCTACCACAACATCTACCCTACTTACGAGCTACTGGAGCTTGTGAAATGGCTAGTCCTGTTGAACTAAAGCTCTAGGATCCCCATAACTTAGGGCAATAGCAGGATATTAGAGAAGAGTTTTGTTGGTATAGAAAAAGCCCGAGGTCTAGAATCAGACCATTGCAATGGACATTTTGAAGTAAAGCTGTTTGGAAAAAAGGGTATACTGTGTGATACACCATGACACACTGAACCTTCCATAGCAAGATTCTTTTTAATTTAATTTTATTTTGTTTTTAATTTTTTTTCAGAGGGAGTTTGCAAGGGCAGCAGGTGGATATGGAAGGACAAGAGAATGAGTGGGATTGGATGCATAATGTGAAATTCACAAAGAATCAATAAAAGTTATGGAAAATAATAATCATCTTTATTGCCACTAACCAAATACATTTTTGAAAATTTTCATAATCATTTTTATTGCCACTAATCAAGTATATTAATCTTTATTATTACACTGGATAATTAATGCTAAGTCAGTTATATTACATTCTATATGATTTACACTGCGTTAGTCAGGGCTTTTGAGAGGTTCCAGCCTGACAGAATAAATCTCAATATATTAATATATACTAATATATATGTGGTGTGTGTGTGTGTGTGTGTGTGTGTGTGTGTGTGTGTGTGTGAAGGGAGTTTTTTAGGTTGGCTCACCTCATCTTGTTAGGGTACTCCAACCCTTGCTGTCTTATAGCAGAGACAGAACTCTGTAGTTGGTTCAGTCCACAGAATAGGTGCCTAAATTGCTAATTATACACTGAAAGCCTGGAGGATTTCTGGAGAACTTCAGTCTGAGCTGTAAACAGGAAGAAGGAGTACTGAGTTGTTGAGTGAGAGATTTAGCAGAATCAACAACACAGTAAATGAATTCAAGGAAGAAGAAAGAGTGAAAAAGCTTTGCAGGATAAAAGAAGTAAGTCAGATCAGTAGTATTTTAAGTTACTATGGACCCATACTGTACTGGATAGTTTTGTGTGCCAACTTGACACAAGCTGGAGTTATCACAGAGAAAGGAGCCTCCCTTGAGGAATTGCCTCCATGAGATCCAGCTATAAGGCATTTTCTCAATTAGTGACTAAGGGTGGGAGAGCCCATTGTGGGTGGTGCCATCTCTGGGCTGGTAGTCTTGGGTTCCATAAGAATGCAAGCTGAACAAACTAGGGGAAGCAAGCCCATAAGTAACATCCCTCTATGGCCTCTACATCAGCTCCTGCTTCCTGACCTGCTTGAGTTCTAGTCCTGACTTTCTTTGGTGATGAACAGCAATGTGGAAATGCAAGTTGAATAAATCCTTTTCTCCCCAACTTGCTTCTTGGCCATAATGTTTGTGTAGGAATAGAAACTCGGACTAAGACACATACCTACAGTATAAGTTAGGAGATCTCTCCTAACACGTGTGTGTGTGTGTGTGTGTGTGTGTGTGTGTGTGTGAGAGAGAGAGAGAGAGAGAGAGAGAGAGAGTCAGACAGACAGAGAGACAGAGATAGTCAGAGACAGAGAGACAGAGATAGTCAGAGATAGAGAGACAGAGAGACAGAGATAGTCAGAGATAGAGAGACACAGAGAGAGGGAGATTTCTTCAAAGTGCTCTTTGTGTCCCTACCCTTTGTCCTGTCCCATCATGCTGACCAATGTCTGCACCTTCATTACTAAGTTCATTCAAGATGGCATAAGACATATGCACCCTAATGTAGAACCAGAAAACCTAGAATTTAGCACTGAATCCTATGTCTTTTGGACTTTTTAAGATGTTTTCCAAGGTGTGGAAATGCTCTCAAGGAAACTTGGTTGTCCTGCTAGGAACATGGGATGTACTGATGAACTTAGCACTTCATGGAAGCTAAAGTCACAAGGAAGCTCACTCAGAAGTTTGAATAACACATACACACACACATACACACAAACACACACACATACTTGTACACACACACTTGTATACACACTCATTTAAACACAAACATAGACACTCATACATACAAACATGTACATATACTCATACACACATAAAGACACACTCATACACATTCACACTTTATATGTAGAGGTGCTGGGATTGGCGACTAGGCTGTACCTGAGAGAGGTGAAACAAATGCTATAAACACAGAACAGTGAATGGAAGGAAGTGGAGGAATTAGAGATCTTCACATGTAGCTTCTTATACTAAAATATGAGACATTATGATCTGAGGAAAGTAAGTGGCTTGGGAGCCAGGAACACAATGGATGTTTGCTACCAATCAATTTTACCTGACTTTTTCTATTTTCAGCTTCCTTTTCTTGATACCCAACATCAATATGGTATATTTAATTGAGCCACAAGAGGGAAGTGATGGATAAGAATACATGCTCAGAATTCTCAGTGAACTTTTGGTGCCCTGGAAGTCTATCCTGAGATGCAGAAAGACATGCAACCCTGGCTCTGGGCAGTAGAATTCTCATATTTGGGGAAATATGTTAATTTATTCAGCTGAAACTCAGTTTTAAATATATTTATTGCTCATGTTAAAAGGTACTTGTAAGCCAGGCAGTGGTGGCGCACACCTTTAATCACAGCACTTGGGAGGCAGAGGCAGGCAGATTTCTGAGTTGAAGGCAGCCTAGTCTACAGAGTGAGTTCCAGGACAGCCAGGGCTACACAGAGAAACTCTGTCTTAAAACACCAAAAAAAAGTACTGTAAAAGCAAATAATCCAATTAAGTAATGGAGTACAGAGAACAGAGATAAACATAATTCTCTATAGAGGAATCTCTTATGGATGAGAAGCACTTAAAGAAATGTTCAACATCTTTAGTAATTAGGAACATGCAAATCAAAATGACTCTGAGATTCCATCTTACAGCCATCAGAATGGCTAAGATCAAAAACTCCATAGACCACACATGTTGTCGAGGATGTGGAGCAAGTGGAGGATGCCTCAATTGCTGGTGAGAGTGCAAACAGTACAACCACTTTGGAAATCAATTTGGCTGTTTCTCAGGATATTGGGAATAATCTACCCTAAGTCTCAACTCTACCACTCCTGGGCCTATACCCATTATATGTCACACTATACCACAAGGACATTTGCTCAACTGTGTTCATAGCAGCTTTATTTGTAATACTCAGGAACTGGAAACAACCCAGATAGCCCTCAACTGAAGAATGAATTTTTAAAATGTGGTACATTTATACAAGGGAATACTAAGCATCTATTAAAAACAAGGACATCATGAACTTTGCAGGCAAGTTAATGGGACTAGGAAATATAATCCTGAGTGAGATAACCCAGGCTCAGAAAGACATGAATGGTATGTACTCACTTATGAGCGAATATTAGCTATAAAATAAAGGAAAACCATGCTACAATCTATAGGCCAAAAGGAACTGTGTAATAAGGGGGACCCAAGGAAGGACATGTGGATCTCACTCAGAAGAGGAAACAAAATTGGAGGTAGATGGAGAGAGGGAACTGAGTGGGAGAGGGGAACAAGAAAGACATGGGGATATCAGTTGTGGATAGAGGGAAGCAGAGCAGGGCTGGGAGTGAGACTGGAAATTGGGGGGGGGCATCTCTGGGACTAGCTGGAGGCCTGGGAGATGGGAGAGGCTATGGGGCATCTATGGGGGTACCTAGCTGAGATTCTTTCCAGTGTGAGGATAGAGAGACTGAAGTGGCCACTGCTTGTAGCCAGGCAGGACTTCCAGTGGAGAGAAAGGGATATCAACCCATCCACAAAACCTTCAATCCAAAATTTGTCCTACCTACTACCTGAAGATGACTGTAGAGTCTGAGATAAGAGTCAATCAATGACTCCCCCAACTTCAGACCTATCCCATGGGAGAGTGCACTGACACTATTAATGATAATTAGCTATGCTTGTAGACAGGAACCTAGTATAACTGTATCTATCTAGTAGCCAATGGAAACTAAGACAAGGTCCCACATCCAAACATCAGGGATTCTTGTGGAAAAGTTGGGGATAGAATTGAGCAAGACAGAGGGGTCAAGGACACCATTAGAAGTCTACATAGTCAATTAACCTGGGCCCATAGGGACTCACAGAGACTGAACCACCAACCAAAGAGTATACAAGGACAGAACCTAGGCCCCTACACATTTGGAGCTGATGTGAAGCTTGGTCTTCATGTGAGTCCTCTACATTTGAAGCAGAGCTGTCTTTTACTCTGTTGCCTTCCGTTGGATCCTCTTCCCCTAACTGGACTACCTGGTTGGGCCTCAGTGCTAGAGGAAGCGTTTAGTAATACTGGGACGAGATGTCACAGGGCAGGGTCCTACCCAAGTGGGGCTGTTTCCTTTTTCTAAGGAAAAGGGGAGGGAGTACTAGGAGAAGGCTGTGTAAAGGAGGGACTGGGACAAGATGGGGGAAGGGTCTGTGATCAAGATATACAGTGAATAAAACAATTAATCAAAAAGGTACTTGTAAGAACATGAGAATAATTAATCAGTTAATTATGATAGTGACAAATGTAGTTATAACTCTAATTTCAAGTACTAGTTTTGTTTTCTTCTACCTTCATTCTACCCTGTACTCTTGGTAGAGATAAGGGAATCTTCTAGATTTTGCCTCTTATTTAACCATGTTCCCTTTCCTTTAATGTTCTTATGATATAGGTGACCTCTGGTCTTCTGTAAGAGCAGCAACTGCCCTTAGCCACTGAGCAATCTCTCTAGTCCTAAATGTAGTTGATCATATCCACTCCCTACTCTATCCCGCCATCTCATCCTCAGGCCCTCCCCAACACTTCTCCCTTTCAATTTCATGTATTTTAAATCCATTTTTGTATCAGAGAATATCATCTCATAGCACTTTGAAACCTAGCCAATAGGGAGGAAGCTTTCAAGTCACTAGCAGCTTGATTCAATCATGCTGCGTGACTCCTGTGTTGTGTCTTCAGTGATAGGGTCTTACTCTCAAGTGTCAAAGTGTAATCAAGAGCAATGGGAAGAGCATGCTGACATTTGTAAAGGTGTAGAGTCATTTACGGTAGCATGAAAATGTATCAGTGGACACCCACCAAAGAAAACTTATTGTTCTTCCCCCAGCAGCTATGAATTACCCATAGCTCCTCCCCTAGGGATGGGGCCTCAGTAGCCCTCTCTACTGTATGCTAGAAATTTTAACCTGCTTAGTCTCATGAAAGTCCTAAGGACTTTGGGATTTAATATGTGAAGCAGCTCTATGCTGTCCAGAGGACTGCATTCCACAGCATTTCCAGACTATTTCTTTCTTTTTTTTTTTTAAACTTTTATTGCATTATGATGAGAAAAGTTACATGATTTCAATTTATCTGAATTTGTTAACATTTAAAAACATATTTTAAGTAAATAGAATTAAATCACATTCTTGTTTCCCTTTTATACCCCCACTCCTCCCAGAGACCCCCCTTCAATACCTACAATATCTTTTTTGTCATATTCCTTAAAATTTATAAAATATTATAACAATA
>JADRCD010192582.1:0-19725 GCA_019843815.1 Montemys delectorum
GGGCTGCTAGACCCTCAGCCCCATGCCTCCCTTCCCTTCTGCAGAAGCCGAAGTACCAGGTGCGCTGGAAGATCATCGAGAGCTACGAGGGCAACAGCTACACCTTCATTGACCCTACCCAATTGCCCTACAATGAGAAGTGGGAATTTCCCCGGAACAACCTGCAGTTTGGTGAGAGAGAGAGAGAGAGAGAGAGAGAGAGAGAGAGAGAGAGAGAACCTCAGCTCTCTGTGATCTCCCATCATAGGCCACATGAGGGTTGTAGGGATCCTTTGGGCTTCAGAACCTAAGGAGCCCATGTGTGTGTATGATAGGTAAGACTCTAGGAGCTGGTGCCTTCGGGAAGGTGGTGGAGGCTACAGCCTTTGGTCTGGGCAAAGAAGACGCAGTGCTGAAAGTGGCTGTGAAGATGCTAAAGTGTGAGTGGGGGAAGGTGCAGCGGGGGTAGGGGGTGGGGGGACAGGGAGTAGTGCCTCCTGCAAATTAGTCTGACTTTGCTGTCACAAGAGGCGCTTCCCATACTGTTGAGATCTGTTCTCCCTTCCTCCCTCCCATTTGTACGTCTGCATTTCTCATCCCTCTTTTGGACTCTGGGTCTCTGGGTGCCCTCTGCTTGCTCTGACTTTGGCCCCATCTCCCAGCCACCGCTCACGCTGATGAGAAGGAGGCCCTGATGTCAGAACTGAAGATTATGAGTCACCTGGGGCAGCATGAGAATATAGTCAACCTCTTGGGAGCCTGTACTCACGGAGGTAAGAGCTGGGTAGGAATGGGGAAGGAGTGGGGGTGGGGCTCATTGTCTTGGATATCCAAGGGTTCCCAGACATCCGATTCCAAGCTCCCCTTCTCATTTGCTCTAAGCGCCTGTAGGATCCCGGCCTCCAAATCTCCGCTGTTCCTAGCCTGGACTCAGAGCAAGAGTTGCTCGTGGATGAGGGAGATATCTATGTGTAGCCCTCTGAGCCCACTTACAGGGAACTTAACATGAAATTCCAAATCCACCTTTCAAGAAGCCCTTACCCCCGACTTACATGCACCAAGACTACAAGTCACCTCCCTTCCTCTTGGTTATAAAGTGGCCTTGTCCTATACTGAACTGCCATAGACCTTTGAAGAAAGCATTTTTGAGGTAAAATTTTCTTTTTTTCCCTTTTTTGAGAGACAGCCTCATTTCAATCCAGGCTGGTTTGGAATGCCCTATGTAGCCCAGGCTGGCCTTAAACTCGAGATCTTCTTGTCTTAACCTCAAGCACAGTCACACTAGGCTTTGTAAGCTGTCATTGGCTTTTGCAAGATTAGAACTCAGGTATACTGGTCCCCTGGCCAGAGGCTGCTATTCACATACATGGGCAGTGGGGCCTTGGAGTGCACCTCTCACCCTCCCTCCTGGCTGCCTTAGGGCCTGTCCTGGTCATCACTGAATACTGCTGCTACGGAGACCTACTTAACTTCCTGCGAAGGAAGGCCGAGGCTATGCTGGGAGCCAGCCTGAGTCCTGGTCAGGACTCCGAGGGGGACTCCAGCTACAAGAACATCCACCTGGAGAAGAAATATGTGCGCAGGTAGCTCACTGGCATGGGGCAGGATAGAGGGGAGGCCAGGATGGGAAGCCCCGCCCCCAATCTGGGCTCTGAAGAATACCTACCCCAGGCTTTAAGGCAACTCTGCTTTCTTACCACACATTGCCATCATCCCACAAGTATCCGCACACCTACAATACCACGTTCCAGGAACGCGAAGGACAAAGGTGGGAGGCTCAGAGTTGAGAGATGGGTTCATGGACACATCACCTTCATGCATGGAAGGATTTTCCCAGGCCCAAACTTGGACCCCTGGCCAGAGGTTGGAGGACATGGAGGAAATGCTTGCTCCTGGTTGTCCCACAGCATGTCTGTGGGGGCCACAGGACACATACTACATTCAGGAGTGGCTAATGTATCTCTACACTCCCTCCCTACCCCCCACTCCCAGGGGAAGTGAGAACAGAGTTTATTAGTTGTTGGATAGAGGTAGCAGGACATCCTGGCCTGTAGGAAGGTTCCTGGTCCACTCAGGCCTCCATTTCCAGTTCAGACATCAGAGCATTGAGACCCTCAGGGTCTTCTGCTGTTCTGGGATACCTGGAAGCTGCCAGAGGCTATGGACAGAGCCGCGTGTGGAAGCAGAGAGGGGAAGAAATAAGTTTCGTGTTGCCCATGAATGAATGGACAGAGAGGGAACTTGGGCTAAGCCTGCTGTTTTAAGTTGGAGTCTTAGTATTGGATCATGGTAGCTTGTGCCCTAGTGCTGGGCTCCTGGGATCAGGCTGCACTCAGAACCAGGGGAGTGTACACTGTCCTTACAGTATAGGCATTGGCAGCTCCTGAGACTGGGAGAGCTAAAGGGAGAGGAGGTGCCTTAGCTCCCTTCTACAAGTGCGCACACAGGCAAAGCCACAGGTCCGACCAATGGATGCTACAACAGATGTATGGTTTCCAGGACAAGGAGATGGTGGCTATTCCACGGACACTAATGGGAGATCCTAGTTTCTCCTTCTGGGAGCCTGAGGGCACAGGCAAAATTTAGGTGTTGAGCAGCCGTTGACAAACCAGACCTGGCTGGCTGATCAGCATCTGTAGTGGCTGTCCAGGGCAGTGCTAAGCTCCTCCAGGTGGCCTGCCACCATTGCAAGTGTCTGGGTATTTCTGGGTGTTGCCTGTCTACTCATCCTGCAGGGACACAATTTCACTGAAAGAGCCTCTCTGGGGCTCTGAGCCAACTTAAGCTCTGCTCTAGAGCTGGGCAAATTTAATGTGAGTTGGTTGCTCTGGTCATAGGGAACGTTCAAACTTCTCCAAGGAATTTTTCAAAAAAAAAAAAAAAAAAAAAAAAAAGCATGTCTGAGTGTGTGTGTCTGTGTGAGTACTACCTGTGTTCCTGTTACTCACAATGGGTCAAAAGATGGTGTCTGATACCCTAGAACTGGGGTTAAAGGTGGGAGCCACTGTGTGGATGCTGGGAGCCAGCTCCAGATCCTCTTACCTGCTGAGTCGTCTCTCCAACCCCCTTGTGTGATTTTAAACTCTTTGTTTTTACATCTATTTATTTATAATGCACGTGTATAAGCTGTGAGTCTCCCTCTTTCCACCAGATGGCTCCCTGGGATTGAGCGCAGGTTCTCAGGCTTGGCCGTAGGTGCCTTTACTCCCTGAGCCATCGTGTCATTCTCCTCGAGGAACTCCTAATGAGAGGCTAAACTTGTGCGATGCTGTGTGGAGAGATCAGGGAAAGGGCCAGGGATGGACTCATATCCCAGCAGGGCAGCTAGAGATAACTTCTTCCTGCCTCTGAGGATAGAGTAGAGACCAGAAGGAAATCCCAGGGGCATGCTGGTATTAGGAGCAATGAAGAACTTTGAGCAGGCAGAGCCGCCTAATGACAGAAATGGGTATCTCTGGCCCTGGGGATGGCTAAACAGGGCACAATGATTGCTCAAGTCGAATGTAGCACAGGGCCTCCCTTATCAGAGAGGGACGTTCGGCTGACCTTTAGGTTCCTTCCCCTCTGCTGAGTGACTAAGGGAATCCACGGGGCAGTTGGAGGACAGTGCCTGGGCTAGGCAGTGATGGGATCATTTCCTACTTCTCTTTCCTACCCAGGGACAGTGGCTTCTCCAGTCAGGGTGTAGACACCTACGTGGAGATGAGGCCGGTTTCAACTTCTTCAAATGACTCCTTCTTTAAGCAAGGTGCGGAGGTACCAGGATGTGGGGAGAGAAGAAGGGTGGATGGGCCTAGGGGCCAGGGACTGGGGCCGAGGGACAGTAAGTGTGACAGGGTTGCCCTGATGCCTTTTCCTACTACAGATCTGGACAAAGAGGCCAGCCGGCCACTGGAGCTCTGGGACCTGCTCCACTTCTCTAGCCAAGTGGCTCAGGGCATGGCCTTCCTTGCTTCTAAGAACGTGAGTCTAGGTCGGGAGGAGGCTGAATTCCTACTGGCTGTGGGAATGAGGATGGGAAGGAGAGATGGCTCAGTGAGAAGCAATGGAGGAATGTAGGAATGTACAGAGGGCCTCGGGAGACGGTAGGAGGAAGCAGCGCCCAGGACAGGCTCCTGGAGGACTAGCCTCAGCCTTGGTACGCCTATTTCCCTAGGTGGCCATGAACACATGGTCTCACTCAACCAAGCAAACAAGACAACAGTTGTTTCTCCTCATAAAACATAGTCTTGCTGGTTGAGCTGTAAGGATGTTGGGGCTCTTGGGCCCCAGACCACCACCCTCAGAACAATCTTAAGGAGCAATGGTGTGACTTCTGGTTCCTCCCTTTGCTGTGACAATTTAGATTCCGTGAGCCTAATGGGGCCTAATAGGTTATCGCGTGTGCAAATGCTTGGGGAAGCACCTGGTCTGGTATACTTGGTGGTGGCAGCTGCTCGTGTTATGAATGAGGTGGGCCACAAGACTGCTCACGGCACAGGGACTCATTGTCTCTGACACAGTAGCAGCCGAGTTCAGTTTCTGTGGCTCAGAGGGCCAGAGGGACACTGGAGACAGGGCTGTGGGGCTTTCTAAATGATAAACTGTCCATGTCAAATTTTCTCAGACCTCAGGCCTTCACGGATTTGGACAGACTACCAAACCTGTATCTACTCCCTCAACAGGGACCCAAGACCTCATGCTCCTCCTCTGGGCCTCAGGCCTCAGGGAGGGATAAACTGACTAAATCTCTCTGCTTTCTTCAGTGCATCCACCGAGATGTAGCAGCTCGCAATGTGCTGCTGACCAGCGGACATGTGGCCAAGATTGGGGACTTTGGGCTGGCTAGGGACATCATGAATGACTCCAACTATGTTGTCAAGGGCAATGTGAGTGCCAAGAGGGAGAGTGGCTGGTTGGGCAGGCTGTGGAGACACCTCGAGTGACTTGGTACTGTCTTGTCAGGCCCGCCTGCCTGTAAAGTGGATGGCCCCGGAGAGTATCTTTGACTGTGTCTACACAGTTCAGAGTGACGTGTGGTCCTACGGCATCCTCCTCTGGGAGATCTTCTCGCTCGGTGAGCTGCTAAGCCTGTTTCAGGCACAGCCTAGGGCTGATCTGTCTTTGGCTATGCCACTGGTGTCTTGAATCTCACCAATGAAATCTAGTCGGATGTCTGGTGTCCAAGACAGAGCAAGGGCTGGCAGGAGCAAAGGGATGAGGGCTTCTGAACCAGCACTACAGCACCTGTGTGTAGTTGAGACCCTCTGGCCGATGCACACTTCCTGGGTCCTTCCTTCCTTACCTCTGCCTTGAAGTAGCTCTAGAATGACGTTACCCCTTAGACACCTGCCTATACACTATTGAAGACTTTCTAACTCCCATCACTGGGGACTGGTCCCAGGGGTCCTTAACTGCACTACCAAGTGACCTCTTGGCCTCACCCCTTCCCCAATTCACAGCCCAGGCGTTGCTCTGTCTGCTTCCAAAGCCCGTCCTGGACTGACTGTGTGGGGTTGGTCATGAAGGGCTGAAGGCCAAGGCCTCCCAAAACCCAAGCATACTTACCACATCACGCTGCACTGAGGGAGCCCCTGGGTCTGAGTGGTTTCTGCTCTCCTATAGCTGGGATGGGCCCTTTACGCTCTGCCTGAGACGCACGTGGGTGGGGAAGTGGGAAGCAAGTGTGGTCTCTTATGTGATCTTGGACTTCGCAGGTCTGAACCCCTACCCAGGCATCCTAGTGAACAGCAAGTTCTACAAACTGGTGAAGGATGGATACCAAATGGCCCAGCCTGTATTTGCACCGAAGAACATGTACGCAAAGGCACTCAACCTTTGTGGGGTGCGGGGGGGGGGGGGGGCGATTCTAGGATTTGGGTAGTTAAAGAGCATATGGCCCTGGTCTTTGTGGACAAGGTGCCAGAGCCAGGTTTCCATCTCCATTGCATTAGGGTTCTCTACAAAACTTCGAACCCAGGGACCTCAAGCATGCTAATAGGTGCTGTATCACTGGGCCATATCTCTAGCCCTCAAACTTACTTTTGACTAGTTCTTGGGGGGGTCTTTCACTAGACACATCTCCCTAGTGATGTATGTGCCCCAAGGAGGCTGACACGGGCAATGTTTGTTTCCAGATACAGTATCATGCAGTCCTGCTGGGACCTGGAGCCTACCAAAAGACCCACCTTCCAGCAGATCTGTTTCCTCCTCCAGGAACAGGCACGACTGGAGAGGAGACAGCAGGTGAGAGGGATGGAGTGGACACATGCCAAGCTAGAGCAGGCTGGGCTGGGCTGGGCCTGAAAAACTTTAGCTGTTTCTGGCTTCCCCTCCACCTCAGGACTATGCTAACCTGCCAAGCAGCGGAAGCAGCAGCAGTGACAGTGGTGGTGGCAGCGGTGGCAGCAGCAGTGAGCCTGAAGAGGAGAGCTCCAGTGAGCACCTGGCCTGCTGTGAGCCAGGGGACATTGCCCAGCCCCTGCTACAGCCTAACAACTACCAGTTCTGCTGAAGCGGGAGAGCAGAGTCCTGCCGCTCGCTCTCCACTTCCCAGCTCGGCTTCCTCCATGGACGGGCGACATGGGGAGAACATATGAACTTTGCCCTCAGCTTGGCCCAGCTCTGACACTTCAGAACATGTGGGGTCTGGGGAGGTCAGAGGCCCTGTTCCCAGAGCCTGGGCCATCACTGCCAGTGGGGTTCTCACAGTGCTAGTCTCTACTTACTAGGCCACCTGGGGCACCCCTAGTTCACTTTCTTTATCCTAATCCCATTTAAAAAAAAAACCCATCCCAAACTCTTGTGTTTCAATGGAAAGACTGATTTATGTCTCAAAAGACAGGGTTTCAAGTGCTGAGGGTACGCGGAAGGCTTGCCTCCCTGACAGATGCTTAGACTACAGGTTTCCTGGGGCGGGTGGCCCCTTCCTAAGCTCACAGGACTGGCTACCACTTGTGATCTTCACTCTCTCTATAGTCCTGCCTCATCCTGGATCTTGTACTAAGCCAAGTGGCAGCGAAAAGCTGAGAATGTTCTATCTAGTGCCCTGCCATTCTACGCTGGATGGCGTGGGACCTTGATGCAGGTTGACCACACCAAGCAAATACTGCGTGCTGTATCTCCAAGCTGCTGTGTCCTCACTAACAATCAACATTAAACTAACAGGATTAATACAGCCAGCAGTGTCTGGTTCTTTGTGGCACACAGGTGCCTTCAAGTTCTCTAGGGGCACCTAGAGAACTCCTCTCCTTCCACCTATCCCTCCTGAGAAGTAACCAACAAGCACCTGCTTCCAGAGCCAAGGGACACAGTGAGCACTGAACAGGCTCTTGCTTCATCAAAACCAGATAATTTAATAAACTTTATTCCTGTTGGGGGAAGAACGAGAGGGAGAGCCACCTATGCCACCCTCTCAATAAATTAGATAGCACTCGGCCAATCCCGGGCCCTAAGCAAAGCACGGCAGCTGAGCCCACGTTGCTGCCTGCTTCCCCTTCACAGAAGGGAGTTTTCCTACTGCTTGACAGCTATGTCACAACCACGGGCCACATCCCCTCTGTGGTGAGGGTCTGAGGGCCCAGAGGATGTAGGGTACAGCAGCAGTGGCCAGAGAAAGGAGGAAGGATTCTCTTCCCCCAAACCCAGGGCAGAGGGGAGTCCTCTGGGAGCTGTTCCTTTTCCTCACCTGCCCCACAGTGTGGGAACAGGGAGAGCTGGAAGAAAAGAGTGCACCCCTCCTTTAGGGGGAATGAAGGGCCCAAAGGGACCCCAAGAGTGAACAAGCCAGCAAGGCCCTAATCAAAGGCAGGCCAGGAGCCAGAGCTCCTCCCTGCAGGACAGCTTAGCTCAATGGCCGCCCACCTGGTGCAGGACCTCAGGTGGTGGTGGGTCTGGGCAGCTAGGCCCCAGCTTTTCCATCAGCATCTGATCTTTAAAAGTATCATGCCCCCCACCCCCCATGTGCTCTCTCAGGCTAAGCAGAGGTTTCCCAGCACCTCTCCTGAGCCCCAGAGGTTGAGGGCCCCACTGTGCTCATGAAATGGAAGCTCTTTGGTCAGTTCCAGCAGTCAGAGGCCCCCCCTACAGAGGACTGCAGGTCCCTCAATAGGATTGCCTTGGGCAAGGGCCAGATTATGGCTTGAGAGAGATGATGCAGGCCCTGTACATAAAAGCCTGGCTTATTCCACCACCGAGGCTACTTCCTCTTCCTCTCCATCTTCCTGGGTCTCTGTCTTTATCTGAGCAACCCCAAGGCGATAGAGGGTGTCCCGAATGACCACCTCGCCAGGCTGGCAGCTCTGTACGATGTCATGGATCTGCCTGTTGACAATCTCCCGGCTGGTGAGGAAGTCTATGAGGCGGTTGTAGAGGTAATAGTGAGTGGCATTATCAAAGGCGATGGGCCGTTGGCGGACACTGCTGAGTTTGCTGTCCGTGGTACAGGCATAGGGTGCCAGCTCAGGGCACAGTGATAAGGAACGGTGGCCAGCACTGGGGTCACTGGGATCCGGCTTTGTGTTTGCATGGACAATACGCCGTGTTGCTGTCTTGGTGACTGGATGCTGGACAGAGTTTTCAGCCTCTGTCACATCCACAGAATAATGCTGGTCCAAGAGTTCAGGGCAGGACACACTCTACAAGAGAGAAGAGAAGCTGCTCTGTAAGAGGGACAATTGAGGGAGAACCTTGCCAGAGAGAGAGAAGCCAGGAGTCAGGCAGCTCTGTTTAAATCCTAAAGGCCATGTACATTGTGTCTCCTGTGTCCCCATTTCTTCAGAAAGAACGGGCACAGAAAACTGGTCATCCCAGCACAGACACTGGATTGCTTCAGGAGCTGTATCATTATTGTACTGGACAATTCAAGCACCAGAGGAATGGGAGGACATGGCTCTGAGGGACACTTCAGACACTTTTTTTGGGGTCTCTACCACATTTCTCAGAGCATGAGAGCCCAGGGAATGAGAATGTCTAGACCCAAGCCTCTACCTCCCATAATGCACCTGGGTAGAGGCACTCATCTATGACTCCTCTCTCTATTATCAGTTCTAATGCCTCTTCTAGTCAAGGCCAAAGGCAGGCCTTGAGGGCACATGTACCTCCTGGTACACTGCACAAGACGCAGACACGGGACTCTCTCACTTAGCAGTTGTCTGACCCTTACCAGGTCTAGTTCTTTCCCTGGGTCTTATTTTCCTTTTCTAGTGAAAGGAGAGGTCAGAGATGGTCAGTACTAAACCTCAGAACCACCTCCCTTAACACAGTTCTGGATGCAGAGTCACTGCTTTGTAAGTCCACTGTATCTACATCTCAACAGGCATGCCCTGGAGCACACTCACAGTCGAATATAAGACTCAAGAATTAACAATGCCCTTCAGGGTGGTCAGTGTGTACAATGGCTCCTAGAGGTGAGTTTTCTGGATTCTCTGGAAAGCAGCCTGTTTTCACACACGGCACCTGGGTCTGGAACACTCAAGCACACTAAATGATACACTAAGGCCTTGTACTGTGGTCAGTTAGTATAGTGTCTGCAGAACACGCTGGTGCACCAAAGCTGATGGGAAAAGGCTGCTAGAAACAGTTCCCAGGCAGACTCTCCTAACAAGCTGTGGGCAGAGGTCTCTATCCCCACAGATTCATTTCAATTCTCAGAAGGTGACTTACCACGACTGGCTCTGTAGGGTTAGAGAAACAGCCCTGATTCTTCCCCCACATCTGGCTAGTCAGCTCTGGGTAGCAGAGGTCAGCACATAGGGCCACTGGTGTGGCCATATCTACCACATAGACAGGTGGCCAGTGGCGGGAAGAGGCAAGCAGATCCACATGGTCACGGGCACTTTCACCTCGAACAAGATACTTGGAACCACAGACCACCTGCCGGAGATGGAGGGCATCATTTAGCATTAAGGAACCAGCATGCAGGCAGCTGAAAGAGGCCCTCATTCACCTCTTTCAAGGAGGATCAGCCTGGCGATGGAAGCAGGACCCATGATATTTGATCCTTCTCCTTTACACACGCACACACATGCACACACAGGTAAGGCAAGGGATGCCTTTTCAGGAGTCTGTTCTCTCCTTCCACAGTGGATCCTGGGATTAATTGAGGTTGTTAGGTTTGCCTGACAAGGGCCTTTAGCTATTGAGATGGCCTTCCCCTCCTGCTTACACCCCTAAAAGAAGTTACCAGCTCATCCTTGCCCTGAGAAGACCTAGGACCAGCACCTCCGAACATCTCTAAACCCTGCTCCACATCACCCTATCAACCACCCTGGGAATGTGAACACAAGGCTCAGGGGCTCTGGACTGAACTACCAGTATTCTGAGCAAGGCTCCCACCAGAGCTCAATGCGCAAACAAGGATATCCACCAACCTGTCCTGTCGCCCGCTGCTGGATGGGTCTGGGTATACTGGAGAGCTGTGCTTGACCCCACCCATCTGTCAACTCCACGGGAAATGCTCCCTGTTACAGGCCCAAGATAGCACTTGAATCCCTGGACTGTCCACTGCTTCTCAGAAGGTGACACTGGGCACACAGCACCACACCCTGAGCAGGTGCTGATCTGTCACAGAGTGTCAAAGCTCCCCACCCCCTACACCTCCCCCTCAGCTTGGTTCTAGTGACTGGCTGCCTCAGCCTCTTTTTCCAGCCAGCTCAACCTGGCTCGCACAGCACTGTGAACTGGGGTTTCCATTCTGGTACCTTCCTTGGCCAATTCTGCCATCTATTACACAGCCTATGCCACAACTTTGTATCTGCAGTGACTTTGACCTCCCTGTTTTTCATTCAACTCCATTCTAAAGGTCTCTGACCATCTTCAGAATAGTGTCAGGAGCCATTCCTCCTCTGGCTTTCCTCTCCTCTTCCTTTGTCCCCAGGCCTTGGCCTTATCTGGCTGCCTAAAGATGGCATGTCCACACCACTTTCTACCTCAGTTCTTTGGTTCCTCTAGAGCTATCGTCACAAGCTGTGGTAACTTTTTCCTCCATGACAATAGGAGGTCAACTAGAGACAAACAACCTCTCTGCCGTTTACCACTGGACACTTAGGCAACTCGGGGCCAGCATGCAGCAGGTTGTTTAACACATACTACTGAGTTACCTAGGCCTCCTCTCCAGCCCTGCAAATGGCAACCATTCCCCAGGTTGCACAGTGACACAAGTCCCAGTTCCAAAGGGATTACTCAGATTCTCTGTGGGCAATTCAACACTAACAGAGTTAGTCGCCAATGCTCTCCTCATGCCACTGTCTTACCTGATGGGGGCACACTTTGTAGATTTTACCCCCTGTAAAATGAGCTGAGGGCAGTCTAGCTCTGGCTCCATTCTGTACAGACTCATAGAGGGCCAATAAGGAGAAGCAGAGCTGATCCTGGAGAGAAGGAAAAGACTAATAAAACACAGGCACAAATGCTAAGGTACCCTGTATCAAGTGACCCTCTAAACCCAAAGCAAAGGAATCAACTGCTAGGCCTTAGAGCTTCACCAGCCCCTTCCTCTAGGCACAGGTAAACATCAGGAGGCTCCAAAGGAAGCTGCCTGACTTGGCCTTGTCCTTTTTGTTAAAAAGCTAGAGAAACATTCCAAGTGGAGTTACCATTTGAATCTGAATTTGAAGGAAGCATGTTTTCATTTCAATAGCAGAGAAAGCAAATGAAGTATGGATAAACTCTATACACACACACACACACACACACACACACACACACACACACAAACACGGCATGCAGTCTACATGCTCAACAATCATTTTTATGAGCCTAAAACCAGTCTCTGTGTAAAGTGTCCTTTAAAAGAGCTTTGTGAGTTCTCAGTTGTTTGGATTTTATAAATGCGATTTATCGCCCTACAGAGTAAGGAAGAGCCAAGACTGGAAACCCAAGCTCAGGTCAAGGCCTCAGACACCATGTGGCTGCTGCTGGATTTTGGTTTCCTGACTTCCAGAACCAATACACATGCCCAATCATATGGGGTTTATACATCCTATACCAAAAACAAATCACTGCCTGCTCCCAAAGCCCTAGTCTCCACTCCCCACACTCACTCTCGAGTCTTCTGGGCCAAAGGGGATGTCGCACTGCTCCAGAAGGTACTGTAGTTCCTCCCCACCATAGGAGCCAAGTTCCTCAAGCTTGCAGGTACCTTCCTGCAGCAGTCTCACCAAGGCACTGCCATTGCCTGAAACACACAATAGTGCTGATGGGACACGCTGCTGACAGCAACCTGACACCACGGCTAGTTCCTCATGCTTGACACCAAGAACAGCGAGGGGAGACATGTAGGGTGGCAGGCAAGGAGCAGAAGCACATCGGTGTGTGTGTGCGTGCATGTACATGCACACTTCACTGATATCTGAAGGCTCTCACTAGACCATGCCCCTGAAACACCTATATTTGGTACCAGAGACAGTCAGTCTTTTTTCAGAACAAAGAGCTCAGAGGTTTCAGATTTTTGTAGCAACAAGAGAAAGAGGAGCTATTACTTTACACTTATCTTTATCTGTGAGTGCACGCTTCTATTACATGACGGGTGCCTACAGAGGTCAGAAAAGGGCACCAGATCCCTTGGAACTGGAGTCACAAGTGATTATGAGCCACCACGTGGGTGCTAGGCACTGAACTCGGTTCCTCTGCAAGAGCTGCAAATGTTCTTGATCACTGAGGCCCAGTGCTGTCATTAAAGAACTGTTCTCCATATACTATGCTCTTGACCTAGCTACAGGGCACGCTCAGAAGTGAAGAAGCTGAAGTGGGGGAGAGCAGCATCATTATCTAACACTAAGAAAAAATGTTTACAGCCAGCCTACCACACAGAGCACTGACCAAAGTAATGAAATACTTTTTTTGTGTTTCAAGATGTGATTATATTTGTATAGGAAAACTACTGATTTGTCCCAGTTTCTACCTACAGATGTGACACATGTTGGAATGTAGGTATCATTTTGGGCCATAATGTAAAAAGTATCATTTCTATCATTTTTGGAGACAGGATTTATCATATAGTCCTGGCTGGTTGGCCTTGAACTCAGAGATCCACCTGCCTCTGTCTCCTGAGTGCTGGGATTAAAGCTGTATACTACCTTGCCTCGCCACAGCCTAGACACAGTCCTTGACTGAGCCATCCTCTTAATATCTAATAGCCACCAGATGGTCTTACCAGGTACTGGCTGCACATCCAGGTTTTTGTCTTTCTCAGTGTTGACAACCACAGCTCCTCTCATGAGTGGTGGGAAGAAGGGAGCAATAACAGAGGCATCGAACTTGGTGATGGGGATGCTCGCAGGGAATGCAACCTGCTCGATCACTTCCGTCTCCATTGTGGTCCAAAAGTCCTCTACGTTCACTTCACTGGAGCCCAAGAATTCAGGCCATGTAAACTACAATGTGGTCAAAATAAAAAAGGCAAAGAAAAAACAAAACAAAGATAAAAAACAGGCAAGATGTATGATCCACAGATTAGTAACGATACAGTATTTTCTTTATGACTCACCAGGAAACCAAGACTCTGGGAGACAAAGAACCTGACAGCTACGCACTGCCACGATACCCCTGAATTTGACAATTCAACACCAAGCTACCCCTTCCTCCTCTTACACTACAGTACCCAAAAGTACTAAGCCCCTTGCTCCTACAGCTCTGTTCACGGCATGATCTGTGGCTAAAAGCATCTTTTGCTCTTACTGAGGAGTTTGGTTCCCAGACAACATCAGGTGGCTCACAATCACCTGTAACTCCAGCTCCAGAGACTCCAAAGCCTCAGACCTCCAAGGCCCCTACACTCACCTACACATACCTACACAAGACGCAGTTCCACATAGTTAAAAAAAGAAGAGGAGAAGGAAGAAGATTGTTGATGTAGGTTTAATTCTCAAACCACAGCCTCAGTTCCTGTATCTAGCCGCCAAGGATAACAGAAGTCTGCTTAGGAGAACTCCAAGGTGTGCCACAGCCTTGTGATTCCTTTCTTCAGGCTCTCTAGGACATCAACAGCACTCAGTTCTTACCTCCCTTCACGGAGTGAAGACTTAACTACTATAGGCACTCAGCATTTACATTAACCGGCTTCCTTTTCTCTGTAGTCCCCGAGTCACCAATTACAAGGCCTCACACAACAGATAGGCAATCCACCACTGAGTTTCAGGCCTGTGCTACTTTTCTTTCAGCAGTTTATTTTTTGCTTGAACTGGCATATCATCCTGTGCAAGGGCTCTACTAATCTCTGTCATTCCAATTTTAAAATATGTGCTGTGCAGGGCTGGCAAGATGGCTCAGCAGGCAAGAGCACTGACTGCTCTTCCAAAGGTCCTGAGTTCGGATCCCAGCAACTACACGGTAGCTCACAGCCACCTGACGCCCTCTTATGGTGCGTCTGAAGACAGCTACAGTGAATTACGCTGAAGCAAGCAGGGCTGGAGCGAGTGGGGCCGGCAGAGGTCCTGAGTTCAATTCCCAAGAGCCACACACAAAATAGCTCACGGCTGTCTGTACAGCTACAGTGTACTCATACATGTAAAAATAAATAAAATAATTTTTTTTAAAAAAATGTGCTGTGCTGTTGTACGAAGCGGGCACCTTACAGGGTCCTCCAAGTGTGGCTCTGGCCTCACTAGCTGCAGGGCAGATGCTGCTCGGCAGTGAAGAACTGGCTCAGCACATACACGGTCCTGCATCAATCTCGAGCACCAAAATGTAAATGCTAGGCCACTTATCAGCCTGTGTCTCAAGCTGTGAGACAAATGCAACCTTCTTCCTTTGGCTGCTGCTGGCATGTACTTGTTGAAGCAATGAGCAAGATCTATACATCCATCCTTTGAGCAGAAATCAGCATATGACAAGAATATGTGCAAGTATGAGCTATGCCCGCTCAGAAGGCTAAAGCAGGAATGTGAACAAACAAAACGAACCAAGAAAAAAAACACTGATATGTTTACATGCTCATGACAAACCCACTAGGGCTATTCACCAGCGTTGCACCTATCACTTCATGAGCCACCCCTCTAGTTACTATGGTGGAATGAGAGACAAGAAACCTCACGTCAAGGTAATACCAGTGCCTTAGTCACTATTCTTGTTGCTGTGGCAGAATCCTGCGGTGGCTGGTGGAGCTGCCCCTGCAGTGAGGAAGGAGGTGACTGCCGGTGCTCAGTGCTCAGCTTCCCTCTCCCTCGTGCACAGCCCGGCTAGGGGGTATTTCTACTACAGTAGATCCGCCTTGGAAACTCCTTCCAGACATGCCGAGGTTTGTGTCCATGGTGATTCTAAATCCAATCTAGTGACCAGCACAAGTAACATATGCCCTTGCTATAGTCAAGGGTAAGCCATCATAGGAGCACGCATGCAGGCATGCACGCATGCACGCACGCACGCACGCACGCACGTGGAATGTGGAGATTAGAGGACTTCTCGTGGCAGTTGGCTTCCTCCTTCCACCATGTTGGTACCATCTCAGGGATGTAACTTAGATCACCAAGCTTGACAGCAAGTGCTTTTAACTACTGAGCTATCTAACTAGCAAAAACACTGATATATATGTATTTATGTTTAAGTAACTCTGCTTCCTGATAGTAAATTCGGCCAGGGTATATTATCACTTCATTTGTTGTTAGACCTGATGCACTATTATTTTGTTCAAGACTTAGGCATCTGGGCAGTGGTGGCACACACTTTTAATCCCAGCACTTGGGAGGCAGAGGCAGGTGGATTTCTGAGTTGAGGCCAGCCTGGTCTACAGAGTGAGTTCCAGGACAGCCAAGGCTACACAGAGAAACCCTGTCTCAAAAAACAAAAACAAACAAACAGCCAAACAAAAGACTTAGGCATCTATATTTTCATGTATAGTGAGCTCCAGTTTCTTCTATTACAAATGCCTGATATTAAAGAAAGATATATTTATCTTTGTGTGTGCACTTATGGGTGTGAGGTGCCTCAGAGGCCAGAACAGGCGCTAGAGTTAAAGTGACTGTGAGCTGCCTAGTGTGGGCACTGGGAAATGAACCCAGGTTCTCTGCAAGAGCAGCAAGTCCTCTTAACCGTGGAATCACCTCTCCAGTCCTTGATTTTGCTTTGAAAGCAGGAGACAGCTATCTGTTTTCTGTTCTTCTTTTACAACAGGGATCACATGTACCTTGGACTTTTATCACAACCTACAAAACTCTAGTGTAAACTGTACTTCAGAACCAATACCAGCTCACATTACTTGCCTAGCACCTTCGGTGGCTCTTCATTTCATTCTGTACCTGTCCTTAAAGAGCTATGTTGCCCTATAGAGGTAGGGTCCACCCCCACACCCCTAAACCTCACACAGTTCATTACTCCCTGCATCATTATGACCTGTTTAACACCTATACTGTTCCTGGTTTAATTCTTAGGGAAGGAAACAAACAAGGCCTAGGGGTGTAATTCTTCAGGTAATGTGTTTGCCTAGCATGCATCATAAATTCCCGCATCACAAAAAGTGTGTGTGTGTGGAATGGAGAGACAGGGAGAACAGAACCTGGTGTGGCAGCACATACCTTCAATCTCAGCACTTGGGAGACAGAGGCAGGTGGATCTCTGTGAGTTTGGGGGCAGCCTTGTCTGCAAAGTGGGTTTCAGGACAGCCAGGCTGTTACAAAGAGAAACCATGTCTCTAAAACCAAAAACCAGAAACCGAAAACCAACCAACAAACAAAACCCCAAATGAAACAAAACAGAGAAACCACCAAACTGTGCTTCTCTCTGATGTTTCTCAAATCAAACGCTGGGCTGTAGAAGGAAAAAGCCGCTGGCCTCACAGGACAGGACTGGAGCCATCTATCCTTGGGATAGCATGCAGCCTGAGGGAAGCTGTCCAAGTGACATGACAGTTTTGAAAGTGGCTATAGTGGCTGAGAGGGACTTACCTCCACACTCTTCAGTGCCAGCACGTTCTCTTCATTCCTCTGGGCCATTTCCACTTTGGGGGCCACACCACATATCCCACAGATCATGTCGTTGTAGTCACGAACAGTGAGACACTCAAAGGCCCAATAGCCATTGCACAACAGCTCCTGCAGCTGGCTCAGCTCCTCTGAGGTCACTGTCTTCTCTGGAAGGACAGCAAGAGGTCACAGAAAAAGACCCTAGAAACACTAGGAGCAGCCAGTAGCCAGCAAGGACAGCAATCTACAAGTATTCTGGTAGCAAGCCCATGGGTAACTGCAATCGGAGGGCAGCTACCTTGAACTAACACCGTCTAGGTACTAGCTGTCAGGATTGAGGGCTTTGAATATACTACCCAGCTAATTCTTACGTGATTTTAATTCTTTTTGAACCAGGAGCCAGTAGTGTCGTCTTTTATGACTAGATACACAGAACCAATGCTCAAAACCACACTGCCACCAGGTGGCAGAGCCAAGCGAGGTTGTCTCATTTGTCCCACCTGAGACAAAGCATAGGCCCGGAGCTTGTAGAAATGGGACAGGTGAAGAACAAGCAGAAGGAGTGCAGATGGAAGACTTTCTGGGTAGGAAAGGATATGGTCCCTACACTTGGGTCTCCAAAAGAGTCTTGGAACTGGGAGACACCAGAGTGAGTCTGACGAACAGGCTACAAAGCCAAGTTTATCCAGGACCAAAGGGCATGATTCTAAGTCAGTTGTGAGTTCTTGATAGAGGTCCCTGTACGCATAAAAACATTTTCCAAAATCAATGCAGTATTTATAAAATTCTGAACGAAGACTTTATTACTCGAAACCCAGGGCTAGCTCCTTTTCAAAATACCAGACTCTCACTCCAAATGACCTGGCTAAAGCATACCACTGAGTACTCAGAGCACTCAGGACTGACCTGGAAAAGAGGCAAGGCCTTTACCTGTTTGTTCCTGCACAGACTTCAGCACAACACCGACAGACACTCTGGGGTCCTCTCCCAGCTTAATCTGGTTCCGGATGGCGAAAAGTAAGTCCAGGCTGACTAGCAACTTATTGCCCACATTGAAGAGACCTGCAGTTAACATAAGCAATGGGATCACTGTAGCACCAACAGTGCAAACAAATGAATGTCTACTACAGAGGGGTAAGTTACAGCCAGTCGGAACAGAACAATACAGGAGTGCACCTAACTGCTCTGCTATCAAGTTCTGCATAAGCCACTACTGAATGACACACTGCATAGCATGTTTTTGCTTTATCCCAATTTCAAAACAAGAAAGGGCTCTCTAGACAGAGAGAGTCTCCAGCTTGCTCTTCCTAGCTCTCACACAATTACACTATGGGTGTCAGTGTCAGGGTGTCCCCCAGCCCTTGCACGGGGATCACCCTGGAGATAAAAACTCAGGTGAATTTAAATGCAGTCAAGTCAGGGTCATTTATACACAACACAAGGCACAAACGTGCCATAAACAAATGGAGCACATGTTCCAGGCAAGGAGGCCATAGGGTAAGGAGGGTCTTGCTAGGCACAAGGGTAAAGGCTGAAACCATGATAGCAAAGCTCTGGCCATCCAAAACACAAAACTCTCACACTGCGATGGAAGGGAAAGTCACTTTGGAAAATGGTTTGATAGTCACTATCACACTAAACATATACCTACCATTTGGACCGTCATGTACTTCCTCAGAAGAAATGAAAATATATGCTCGCATACAATCTGTAAAATGTTTATAGCAACTCTATTTGTAATTACCAGACCGTGGTAGCAATCAAACATCCTTCAGCAGGTAGGACATCCACACGGGGAACTTAGTCACTGATAAAAAGGTACATACTGACGCACACTAAAACACGGGAACCAGGTTCAGGGGACTATGTACTATGCTCTATTTACATTATATATTATATTTGCACTTGAGTGAAGGGCAACACAAGAATGAAAGTTAAACAGCTACTAAACAAGGTGAGTTCAATGATAACAAGAGGCTCAACTGCCTTGAGATTCAGTATATCTAGCAGAACTCACGGAAAATATGAAAAGGAATTCTTTTATTTGTTTTATTTTGGTTTTTTTTTTTTGTTTTTTTTTTTTTTTTTTTTTTTTTTGATTTCTTGAGACAGGGTTAATGTGGTTATAGTTGTCCTGGAACTCACTATATAGACCAGGCTGGCCCAGAACTCACAGTGATCTACCTTCTGCCTCCCAAGTGCTGGGTACTCTCTAAATTTAAACAGATTTTAATAAAAAAAATACACACACACACACACACACACACACACACACATACACACGCCTGAACACTAGCCTACATAAAGAATACAGGGGAAAAAAATGGGAATGGAAAATGGTTACAATCACAAAATAATATTAAATACTAGCTGGCGATATAAGACTTAGCAGGAATTCAAAATAAGGAAATGTAAGGTTCTAAAGACAAAGAATAAGTTATATTTTAATCCTCGGTACAAATTCTGTATGTCAATTCAGGATTCACACTCACTGCTGCAATTGGTGCATGGATTTGGTTGTTGTTTGTTTTTTTGAGGTTCAAAGACAATTTTATTTGTGCATTAAAAGAAAAACCTCAGGGCAGGAAGTTGTAAATCTCAGTAGCTGCCCATAGGAGAATGTAGGCATGAAAGAAGCCATCGCCCCAGTTGAGCTGACATGGAGGTCAGCCAGCCACAAAGTGGGAAAGCAACCAAATGTTTGGAGGGAGCTGCAGGGAAAGAGTACGAGAGAACCAGAGAAAGTGAGCCTAGAAAAGAGGAAAAGGAAAAGCGGTCTACATTTAACATGATGAATAAAGGGCGGCTGAAATACAGCAACTCCATTTTAAGAATTAGTCCAGAAGACAGAGACACGCATTAACTCTTCCAT
>JADRCD010192582.1:19825-33126 GCA_019843815.1 Montemys delectorum
CCCCCCCCCCCCCCCCCCCCCCGCATCCTTCAACTGTTAAGATAGCTCGAGCTACAATACCCAGTGTGCTCTCCCTCTCTTCAGAGAAACTAGAATGCTAATGCTGCTCTAGCTGCTGACAAGCTGTAGACAATGAACACATCTGAAGGACGGAAGACTCCTGACAAGTGTTTTTCTCAGGCAAGATCACTTTGGTTTTTCTAACTTGTGAATTTCTCAGCGTTTTGCCTTTAATGAAGATAAGCTTTGAGACAGCGAGACCTGGCTGGCCTAGAACTTACTAAGCACGCCAGGCTGGTCTCAAACTTACAGAACTCCACTTGTCTGTTTTTTGGATGCTGGAATTAAAAGTGAGCTGAGAGCTGTTGTTTTATTTCATTTTATTTTTTTGGTTTCTCAAGACAGGGTTTCACTGTGTAGCCCTGGCTGGCCCCAAACTCAGAGATCTGCCTGCCTGTTTCCCCAGTGCTGCAATTAAAGGTGTGCCACTACTGATTGGCAAGAGGTGCTATTTTTAAATTACTTGGTTGTAAAGACTCCAGAGAAGGGTTATTACCCACTTGCCTCTAGGTGACTGTCTAGGGCAGAGGCAGTCAGGGCAAAGACGATTCTTCAGAAGCTGCTAAGATGGGTGCAGTGGACAGAGGAACAAAGCACAGACCAGTAAGGTGGCTCCCACACCTGTTCTGGGGTGCCTGAGGGCACAGAAGGTCAGCGCTTACCTGTGTAGATGTCCATGAAGCTGTGCAAGGCCAAGCAATGAGGGTTCAGACACATCTTCACCTGGGCAGTCACCACCTGTAGCCGGTTAGCTGTCAGGAGCCAGCATTCCTGGGGCCCGGCCAGAGAGCTAGTACCCAGAACGAAAACCAGGAGGGAAATCAGCCTCTTTATGTAGGCCATGGGCTATGGTCAGAAACAAAACTCTGCAACCAGCAAAAGAATGTGCTGGATTCTTGTTTCCAAGATTTTCTAGGTAAATGTCTCCATTTCATTGAGATTTAAGCTCTGAGACTGTACTTACAAGGAAATCTAACTAACTCTCAAGTTATTATATGATTCAAGTGATCCCACAGAAAACTCAAAACAAATTCTATGCTAGGCAGGCAGATATAATCTAAACCCTAGGCAGGCTGGTAATAACAAGCTTCAGGCATGTCTAAATTGACTGCTAATTCAAGAAAAAAAAAAAGTAAAAAATATTTATCTTATTGATATTTTGCCTGCATGTATGTATGTATACCATGTACATGCTGTCTAGTGCCCTTGGAGGTCAGAAAAGGGCATCAGATTCCTCAGAACTGGAATTACAGATAGTTATGAGCTGCCATGTGAGTGCTGGGCATTGAACTGGGGTCCCTTACAAGAGCAAAAATTGCTGTTAACCTCAGAGCAAACTCCAGTCCCTAACTGCTAATTATTTTACCATCAGCAATTGAGAAGGTGAAGGAAACCTACAGAAAGCACACGATAACATCTTCCCAGGTTCTAAGTGTAACGCTGTCTGAAGAGGCAGCGTGAGCCACGTAGGATGGGGCAGCTAGGGCACAGTGAGGTGGTGCTTACTTTTGTCCCCCTTTGAACAATGGGCTGCTACAGAGAAGGCACTGCGTGGATGGAGACTCGTAATAATTCGACCAAGAGGTCTGCTCGATGGTGACTGTCTCCTCACTCACGTTGGACAGGATAAGTCGAGAGCTGTTTAGTTCATGAATCAAGGAGAAGACCTCAGCCAGCTCTGACTCGTTCTCAGGAATCTGCATGACTTTACGCAGCAGCTGCAGCGTGGACTGACGCTGGATCTCCCTCTGGGCTGTGTTCAGGGGTTCTGTGGTACCTGGCACATCTGGGTGTGGTGAGCTCGCCTCCTAAGAAAGAGTGGGTCAAGTCATTAAGCAGAGAGTAGAGAGACAGCCTCAGGAGGGAGTCACCTTCAGTGTACAAAGAGCAGAGGGATGGGCCCACGACTCAGGGTGGGAAATAATGTTTCTATCAGTTAGCTCTACTAATAACTCCTCACACTGCTAAAAGCTCCGGAACTCAGTTTTTCTATCAATAAAGTATATCTCTTGGCAACAGATTTAACTGTTAGCTCCCACTCACTGGAGGATAAGAGACCTGGGGTTCAGTTCTGGAGAGGACACTGTGGCTATACTTGTGGGACCCTGAGGCAGTTTGGTTGTTCAGAGACTTGGTATCTTCATCTGTGAAACAAAGGATAAACACACAAGTAATCACAGGAGGCGTGCGAAGACATGGCAGAGCTGAGGATGATTCTCTAGAAGCTCCAACCCACATCCAAGTGTCTGCATCCCTCCCCCTGCTCACTTCTGCCAGGCACGGAGAACAGTATTCTAATGCTGGCATGGCAACATGCAGGCAGACTTACCAGACTGTTAGAGATGGACAGCAACCCCAAACCCACCTTCTAGAGAGGCAGGTAAGCCCAGGGAGAGCGAGTGAACTAAATGGGGGAAGTTCTGTTCCTGCACTAATCTTGAGGTACTGAGGCCACTTTCCCTACTCCAGTGAGAAAGTTTCCACATCTCCTACAAAGGATGCTCAAAGTAAGCCTTTTCACTACACACTTTTCTGGATGGGTCTTTCTTCTTTGCACTCTAATTTTGGAGTTTTATATCCTTCCAGAATTCATGTCAAAATCCTACCACTTAGTAGAAGTGGGACCTTAGCAGGTGATCAGTCATGGCAGAGCCTCACGAAGACAAGATAGGAAGACCACAAATGAATCAGCCAATCAAATTTATCAGGGAAGTTCTTTGTACCTTTTATTGTATGAAGACAAAGCAAGAAAGTGCCACACAGAAGCTAGAAGGTGAGCCCTAGTCAGACCCTGAATCTGTTAGCATCCTGGATATTTCAGCTTCCACAGCTCTAAAATACAAATTTCTACTATTTAAAGAAACATTTTCTAGTAATCTTTCAGCACCACTGTACAGATTAATTTAGATATGGCAAGTCATCTAAGTAGCAAAGTGCCTGTGAGTCAGTGAGGTCTAGGAGTGTCAACACATATCTAGACTACAGAAAGTCTTTATCTTTAATGCTGGGTGGCTTCAGGGTACGGGGAGCTTTATACACTTCTGGGCCAGGGTTCTGAAGGCACCTCCTGCCTCCTCCGTGCTCCCTGGCACACCCCTTCTCTGTCAATCTTCAGTTAACAGGGCTCATCTGAATCCACCTAGGAGATGCTCCTCTGGATGGGAGGGTGTTTTCATAGAAGTTAACCTGAAATGTACAGATCCCCTTCTTCCAACCCACAAACTCAAGTGCCCTATTGAATAAAGAGGGAAAAGGCTCATCAGGTCAAGACACTTGACAACAACTGTGACAGCCCGAGCTTGATCCCAGGAGCTCACATGGTGGAAGGAGAGGATGGACTCTATAAGCTGAAGGTGCCAATTGGTGGAACACTAGCATTTCTCTTTTGAATCCTGATCTGCCCAAATGTAAGCCATGCTCGCTCGCAGTAACACAGCCTTAGGCTATTTTGCCACCCCACCTTCCCAGTCACAACTAACTGTATCCCTTAAACCAAACCTTGAGCAAAATGAAGTCTCCTCTTAGTTTCCCTTTCTTTTTGAGGCAGGGTCTCACCATGTAGCCTGGATGTCCTGGAATTCACTCTGTAGATCATCAGGCTAACCTCATACTCCAAAGAGCCATCAAGTGCTGGATTAAAGACATGACCTACCATGCTAGGCCTTTCCTCACTTAAGCTGCTTCTTGCAGGCATTTGGTCAGAGAAATAAGGAGAGGTAACTAATAGTCACGGAGCCCCTGACTGGTAAGCACAGGCATCTGCTTGCCTCTTTATTCTCCAAACCAGCAAGACCCCTGGGTTATAGACCTTTGTAGAAGCTAACTGCAGAAGGTAAGAGTATGTTTTCTTTACTAAGAACAGCTTTTGTCTCCCTGACTGTAATTGTATGGTTCCTTATTTCTCTCCTGCATTAGACTGAAAGTGCCTCAGGGAAGGGGCCAGGTGACAGTCATCTCTGAACACCTGGCCTGTATGGCACAGAACACATGCTTGATGGATGAATGAATGGCCGTGAAAGAGTCATAATCATCAGAACAGTCTAGAAGGCCATGAGTTCCCTGGCTCCTGGCTAGGAGGACACTGAGTCACACTATTCCTCTAGAACCCGAGATGAGAACAGGAAGGACTGAGGGCCGCTCCAGCCAAGAGACGGCAATCTGAATTACAAGAGTTGCAAGTACGGGTCATATATGGAACTTGAAAGGTAAGTTACAAAGGCTGTATTTGTACAAATGGGTCAATCCATGATAAATTAGTGGACCCAAGTTACTTGGGGTACCTTTGTTATGAAGGGAGCTCCCTCTGACTCCTTGTTCTGTCTGACAGTGCTCTCTACCATGTTATGATACAGAGAAAACCCCCATCAGACACCAAGCAGATTCCAACCAATACCTTATTCTTCAATTCTCGGCCTCCAGAACTCTAAGTACATAACCCACCTCTGTATTAAAGTATTCAATCCAGGATACTTTGTTATAGAAGCAGAAAATGGACTAGGACATAAACCAAGCCCAACTTTGGCATTGAGGACAAGGCCCAGAGAGAAGATACATTGTCAAGTTCAGAACCTACAACCTGGTCCTGATCCTGAACTAACCACTAATCATGTATTAAAGTCCACAGCACAACTCAAGTCCAAGGTAAGCGTTTAGGGAAGGAACTCACGATGGCCTTTGGAGTTTTCTCAGTCCTGTCTTTGGCAAGGTTAAAACCACAGCTGGGACAAATCCGAGGTTTGTGTCGGTTGGTGTAGACATAGCTACAGGAGGGATTTTTGCACTTTCCCCGTCCTCTTGATGTAGCCAGGCCCAAATCCTAAAAAAAAGCCAAGACTTATGTTTAAACTACAAAAATTAGATTAAACTTCAACAGAACCAAAACCCAGGATGGTCAGGTTTTAGTTTAAGGGAAATGACAAATCAAATCAGATTTAGCCTAATTTATAAAGATTCTCCCTTTTTCTCTTTCAGTAACAGATGCAAGCCTAGTTCTTTTCTATCTGTGAGACAAGGGAGTTGACTCCAAGATTGAGAAACTCCAGCCCTGAGTGTGCAGTGCACGGTTGCAGTCCAGCACTTGGGAAGGGAGAGGAGAAGACCAGGAGTCCAAGGCTAGCCCTAATGACTCCACAGCAAGCTCAGGGCCAGCCTGAGCTCCATAAGACCCTGCCTTAAAAAAGGAAGAGACAGATGGCTCATCAGTGAAAGACTTGCTATAGATGCAAAACGCCCAGAGGTCAGAGCCCTAGAATCCAAATAAATGCCAAGTGGATGTGGCAGCTCACATGTAACCCCAGCAATGGAAGGCAGAAATGGGGTTTCCCAGAGCAAACTAGCTAGCAGGATAAACTGTATCAGTGACCTTTAAAAGGTCTTGGCATCAACCTTGGGCTGGCACCATCTCTGTCCCTGTCCCTGTTTTATACACCACACTTTCAAGGCTGGCTAGGCTAGTGCTACAGAGTTCAAAGCCAGCCTAAAAAACATAGTCTTGTCTCAAAATCATTTAGAAAGCACTGGGAGCCAGGTAGTGATGGCGCACAGCTTTAATCCCAGCACTTAGGAGGCAGAGGCAGGCAGATCTCTATATGAGTTTTAGGCCAGCCTGGTCTACAGAGCAAGTTCCAGGATAGCCAAGGCTACAAAGAGAAGCCTGTCTTCAGCCCTGTCTTCAGAAACCACCAAACCAAACAAAAGGTGTTAAGGGTGTATGTGGTGCAGTTCAGTTGTGGTGGGGGTTATGGGTTCAACCCCAGCCCTGGAAAACAGTATGAAAATGGAGGCAGGGAAACTCCTTTGGGGAACATTCCATGATCCAGACGAGCTGCTTTACACACACACCTCTCTGACCCACCAAGGTGATTAGTTTTTATGTTTATGTTGTAGAGAAGAAACGTGTAGTACTGCCTAAACTTGTTTGTGAACACCTCCCTCTCCGCCTCTTTCTAATTTCACTCTAGTTTATGGGTGGGGGTGTTTGCCTGTATGTCTGTCTGTGCACCACCACATATGAGACTGGTGCCTGTGGAGGCCAAAAGTAGGTGTCAGATACTCTAGTACTGGAGTTACTAACATCTGTAAGCCATCATGTGGGTGCTGGGAATCAAACTGAGATTCTCTGGAAGAGTAGCCAGTGCTCTTAACCACTGAGCATCTCTCCAGCCCCAAAACCCACTTTCTAGGTTAACACATTAACTCTAGACTGGACTCTGATCTCTGACTACTCTTAAAAAAAATGTCCTGGTATCTATCTGAAAATAAAACACACACACACACACACACAAGCAGACTCCCCCAGCAACTATCATTGTGTCACTGAAGGAGTGCTTAGCATCCTCACTCATAGCTGACCCTGATGCACTTACTCTTGGCTACCGCTCCTGGCTCCCCAGATTCCAACAAACTTTTAACTACAAAAATCAAAACAACTTCCCAGCAATAGGGTACACACTTACCAATGTGACAGTGCAGCTGTATTTATACGGAGGGAACATGTCAGGTTTGACCTCTACGATTTTCAACTGTGGGGTCCTGCTGCTTGTGCAATTGGATAGCTGTGGATCAGAACAAGTCAGTCAGTGTTGGCTATACACCTTACGCAAAATCCTCAGGCGCTGGGTCCTGAAACAACTTGTAATAACTTCTGAAGGAAACTTAATGTTTACTGGCAGTCACCAGTACGACAAAGACTGAATGTCAGATTCAGGTCTATGGGTTGCCACATTTCTCTGTGTAGCTTTAGACTACAGATCAGATTTACACCTGCTTTGGGGCAATACAAGTTGTAATTAATTGTTCGTATAAATACGTAATCGAATACTATTAGCATAGAAGGAAGTCTGAGGTCTATCTGCTAAACTGTCACAAAACAAATGGAAGATTATGGTTGTTTCCCCCTTTTACCAAGATCTACAAATAGTCTTTAAGGAATGCATATATAGTATTTATATAATGAAAAGATATGGCATTGTAGATTAAAATGATTCTCTAACAGTGAATTTAAGTTGATGATTGGTTTATGAGAAACAAAGAGATGTGACTTTTCAAACTTAACAATGTTGCTGAGCACAAGTTACATTGGAGGATGGAAGATTTGTTCCAGTGACAGAGGCATAGGAAAGAGATGGCAGGAGCAGGAAGGAGTCTCGCTGGACTTCTTTCTACCCAAGACCCATTGACTACAGCAGCTGTCACTACATCTGAGCAAGGAACAGAACACTGTCCAGTTACACTTGTCAAGACAAACTCAGAGCAGTTGGAGAAAGCTGCCCTACAGAAAGCACGGCAAGGAAGACGGCCGGTGCGCTTTCCCATTTCAGTCTTGACTGTGATAGTTTTTCAGCTATGGGCCACAAAGTTGAAGACTCCACTTTGTGAGTGGGAAGGGGAACTACCAACGTGAGTACACATCTTCATTAACTGTTCCATGTGTGCACTGACTGGGCTGGAATATAAAACCAGACTTGTTACTGAGGACCACGGGAATGTGTGGAAAATACTGGCTCAAGGGATTTACTAAACTACTCTAGATACATACTGCAGGGAAAGCTAAGTACAGTGGCACATGCCTGTAATTCTAACACCTGGGATATTGAGACAGGAGGATCACAAGTTTGAGGCTAGCCTGGATTATATAGTAAAATCCTATCTTAAAATTAAAAACCAAATAAATGTTCTTAAGTACCTGGAATTACAAAATAGGGGAAGCCACCAAACTTAAGGGTCACAAATAAACAGTTAAAAACCATACTTGGGGTTTATAAAACCTATCTTAGGAACACACCTTATTGGAGAGAGAGTCCAGAGGTTAAGAGCACTGACTGCTATTGCAGAGGACCCAGGTTCAATTCCCAGCACTCACATGGAGGCTCACAACCACCGTAACTCCAAAACACTCATACACATAAAATAGCTTTTTTTTTTTTAAAAATAAGAACACACATTTTGGGGGCTGGTGAGATGGCTCAGCAGTTAAGAGCACTGACTACTCTTCCAGAGGTCCTGAGTTCAAATCCCAGCAACCACTTGGTAGCCCATAATGATATCTGATGCCCTCTTCTGGTGCATCTGAAGACAGCTACAGTGTACTTATCTATAATAAGTTAATAAATAAATAAATAAATAAATAATAAATAAATAAAAAGAACACACATTTGAAAAAAAGCCTTGGAACATTGAAATTCAGCCTACCAGATTTTCAAGAAGGTTAGTTCTATGGGAAGGGTGATGACAGAATTTATTTTGTTCTTTTACATAAAAATTTCTATACTTTTCTCCTGTTTTAAATATCTTCTTTGATAATTTCATGATAAACATGCGTCTTCTTCACTCCCACTCCATTTGTGTCTTGCTAAGTAAGTGCACCATGGCTCTAACTCACTATGTAGTATGGACGGCCTTGAGCTGTGCCCCCTACCCTTGGCTCTAACTCACTGTGCAACACAGATGGCCTTGAGCTGCCCCCCTTGGCTCTAACTCATTGTGCAGCGCAGATGGCCTTGAGTTCCCCCCCTTGGCTCTAACTCACTGTGCAGTATGGACGGCCTTGAGCTGTGCCCCCCTGGCTCTAACTCACTGTGCAGTATGGACGGCCTTGAGCTGTGCCTCCCTGGCTCTAACTCACTGTGCAGTATGGACAGCCTTGAGCTGTCAATCCTCTAGCTCAGGCTGCCAAGCACTGGGATTGCTGTGTGTGTGTGTCACATGTACAACTGGACTTTCTGTAATGACCAGATATCATTTTAAAAGAAAACTAAACAGCCATAAAAAGATCGAAGCAACATCTTGATCCTAGATCCTATATGGAACAGGAAACAAACCTGGGTAAAAGACCAAATTGGAGTATGAAGTCTAAAAACAGAATACTAACATTTAGAGAAAGTATATCCCTGAATACACAAAGAAGCATTATGGAATAAAGTATTTGCACAAAGAAAGCAAATGGGACTCTCATAATTAAAATTTGTTATTTATTACATTTGGGGATGGGGGCTGGATATATGGCTCAGTAGTTAGTGCTGCTCTTAACCCGTTAGGTTCCTAACACTCACATCAGCAGCTCACAACTGCCTTTAAGCCTCTGACTTGCCAGAACACCTGCACCCATGTGTACAAACCTATAGTCACAGACATATACATAAATAAAAATACAGTAAGTCTTTACAGAATTGCACTTATTTGTCTGTGTGCACATGGGAGACACATGCATGTAAAGGCTGGGAAAAAACACTTAGGAGTTGGTGGCCTCCTTCTATCATGAGGTCCTGGGCACAGAACTCAACCAAGTCTTCAGGTTTAACAGCTCGTGCCTTTACCTGCTGAGCCAGCTTCCTGGCACGGGACCACATGTTAATAGATGATTACGGGTAAAGAGTTTATGGGTGCTCAGTAAATACTTTTGTATTTGTCTATTTTAAAACTTACACATACTTACAGTATGTGTTCACCTTAGAAGTGAAATTTCGGGGTTTTATTACTATCCCCCTAGAGGCCTGCAGAAACTGGCGTCTGCCTTTTGGCTGTGCCCTGTGACTCAAACATTAAACAAACTGAGTACACTTCCATGCAGCGCTCCTTTTGGGACTGGGTTTTACCTTTACTTCACCAGCACTAGGTGGCTGTTGGATGGGCTGTCCCAGCTGTCTCAGCGTGCTTGGCTTCAGGCCACAAGTCCTCACAGAGGGAGTCTTATCTGAGAGAACCAGAAACCAACCTGGTGACTTAAAAGCCATTCTGTTTCCCCAGCTCTCTCCTTCCCGTTCTCCACCAGCACCATCTGACAGGCCCCCATCCCAGGTTCTAGCTACCTCTTACCCAGAGGGAAAGCCTGCCTGGCCCTGGGCAGTCCCACGCCGCTGCCCCGTCCAACACTTGTTGGGGCTGGCAGGATTGCTCTCATAGGTCTCGCTGCAGCCAGCAAGGAGGGCTTGCCTCGTGCTCTGCCTTTAAGCTCTGGGGCTTTGGGTCCAGTGGTGAACAGGTCAACTCTGGAGGGAGGGAAAAAAAAAACAACCATGAAGGAAAGCCGGAAAAATTGGACAAAGGAAGGAAACCAAATCGTAATAGCCCAACAAAACTTTTTAGACAAACTGAATTAAATTGTAGACTTTATTAATCTGTAGGGCTCTAGACCTGAAGTTTTTAAGGTGAAGTAGGTATCACAAAGACCTCTGTAGTCCTAGAAGGAAGCTCAGGGACTCATGCCATCCTCGGACACACGGTGAGGACAAGGGTAGGCTAGGCTCCATGAAAAGGTCTCAGAAACCCAAATAAGTAAGTACTATGCAAGTGTGAAGCACTCTCTAGGGTATGTAGTAACAGCCGGCACTCTAGTTGTACTCTCTACTTGAGGCCTAGCAAGCGCCCACACGAGGACAGCACCGACACCGTGCCTGGTCTTAAATCTCTGCAGTGCCGATGGTAATAAGCATATACAGCCCCCAAAGTGATTTATGTCCCAAATACCAGCCAAAGCCCACAGCTTCACACTTTAGCATACTAAACTATCTCCAGAGTATACATACTGTTTTAAGGAGAAGACAGGGACTGGACTTAGCAGTACACCCAATCTACTCTGCTAGCATTTGTGTAGAAAGTAGAAAATGGGCTGGAGAGATTCAGTGGCTAAGGGAATTTGCTGCTCTTGAAGAGGACCCAGGTTCAATCCTCAGCACCCACAAGGTGGCTTCCAACACCACTTCCAAGGATCTGATACTCTCTTCTGGTATCCGTGGACACCAAACACACAGGTTTCACAGACATATCCAGGCAGAACACCCATACATGTAAAAGCGAATCCAAAAAAGGTAGGAAATATGTGCACACATATATATGTTTGTGTTTAAAATTAATTCCTGACACAGTAGAGAATTGGAAATATTGACTAACCCTGGGAAGTAATGACTACCTAAGGGGACAGAAAGGAGATTTAAAAAAAAAAAAAAAATGTGTTTATTTCTTATACTTTTAAAATTTGAACTACGTGAACATATTTCCTAATCATCCAATCCAAAAAAAAAAAAAAAAAAACACCACCAACCAACAAAAAAACCTTACAAATCACACGAGAAAGCAAATGTGGAACTAGTGATGTTTTAGAGGCCAGTTCCCCAGCGGAGGAGGCTATCCTGTGTACTATGGATGTTTAGTCATCCATCCTCCACTTATATATCAGCAGCAAACCTTTCCCCAGCTGTGACAACCAAAATACCTCCCAGCACTACCAAAACATCCCGTGGGCAAAACCTACTCCCAGCTGAGAACTCCTGAGATTAGCAAGGAGTCTTCAGTTATGAGAACAACAGATCCCGCACACTGCATGCAAAAGCCAATTAGGCCTCTAATAAGAAAGAAAAGGGGGAGAAAAGCCCACATCACCCTCCTCTTTGTAAAGCGCCAGCCTGGATGCTTTATAAGCAATCATTCCTAAATCTTTTTAATTAGTCACATATAATCTGTGAGATATATTCTTTCCAACTCAAGGTCTTTCACAGCTAGTTGTAAGACATCAAGGGACTATACCAAAGGTCAAACAGAAGCCAGAGATCAGGTCGAGCCGAGTCTCTGAATACCTGCCAAAGAATCTTTGCACAGGATGCCAAAATAAGTCCTCTGTTTCTAATCCCATATTCAGGATTGGTAACACATGTGGTTTTTTTGGTTTTTTAAACCCTGCCCACAACCTGTCCCAGTAAGATCTAGGAAGACTGACAAGACAAGATGTACAAGGACAGCAGCAATGTACGGATTAGAGTGTCCAGCAGGTCACACTGCGTCTCTAGGCAGGTACTAGGGCCTCTGGGCTCTGCTGCCTCTCTTAGGGCTGCTGTACGGACACAGCAGACATGGGACTCTTGCTTAGCTGCTGTTCTCAACATAGTCCCCATAACATATAATTACACTGGCATACCCTGGAGACTTTTTGTGAGCTTGGAGTAAACTGGAGGTGCTGGTCCCCTCAGCCGATGGCGGTATGTCTGGTCCAGGACTGTCATTCTCAGTTGTCCCCAGAGAGACCTCAGCCTGTGCACCACTCTTGACAACTGGTGTCTTAGTTACTGCTGTACCACGATTCCCAGGAACTTCCTTGACCAAAACATGAGCATCGGAGACAATCACTTGCTCCCACTCACTGTCCTCACCCCCTTCTCTTGGAGGAGCTACGTTTAAGAGCTGGCTTACAGCTTCTGAGTTTTCCAGAGTCAGTTTTGAAGCATTTTCCTTAGAGGGGTTTTGCTCAGTGGTGACAGACTGCTGATTTCTTTTAATCACAGAACCTTTGGAGGAGACACCTGAAGCCAGTTCCACTTTGACTTTGGCTGGCTTTTCCTAGAAAAAATAAAAAGAGCTTGTATGCATAAAGGCATTTTACAGCTGACAATGACATTCACAAATATTCTCTTTTGATCCCCTTTTTAAAAACACATGGGTAGCCGGGCGGTGGTGGTGCACGCCTTTAATCCCAGCACTTGGGAGGCAGAGACAGGCAGATTTCTGAGTTCGAAGCCAGCCTGGTCTACAGAGTGAGTTCCAGGACAGCCAGGGCTACACAGAGAAACCCTGTTTTGAAAAACAAAAATCAAAACACAACAACAACAAAAATAACAACAAAAAAACAAAACAAAACAAAAAAACCAATAAAAACAAAAAACAAAAAACAAAAAAACCACATGGGTAATAAATAAGGAAATGAGTCCACAGAGAAGAGTTAAGATTATAAGTATAAAATCAACTTTATCTAAGACTTCTGCTCCCTTCCCGACATGCCTCAGGCTCTCTCCATCTACAAAGAAGCTAACATCTGTAGCACCATGTGGTTTGCCGTGGGAGCTTTTCTATGAGGCATCCCAGTGTGCTCAGGTTCACTGTGTTCATTCCCTTAGAGAAAACCTTAGTCCCAGAGTCTCCAGGATGAGTCATCAGGAACTACTTAGAAATAAGTAAGCCACACACTTCAAACAGTCAAACTAACCCATACCTGTTCATTATGTTAGAGGTTAGACGGGCTCACTGTGGAGCCCTAGCCAGCCTAAAACTTGCTCTACCCACCCATACACCAGACTGGTCTCAAACTCTTAGGCATGTGATGCCATTCCTGCCTGGCAGACCTACTTCTAAAGTCCTTGCAGCCTTTGCTTTATTCAATAAACACAGCTGTGGAAATAACAGCAGCTATACACAAATACACACATACACAAATACACACATATACAAATACGCACATACACAAATATGCATATATA
>JADRCD010192584.1:0-19094 GCA_019843815.1 Montemys delectorum
GTGAGAACTGTGCTTACATCATTTCTACTCCTCCAGCTCCTCCATCCCCTGCCCCACAGATACACCTCAGATTCATGACCTCAGGCACACCTCAAGTTCATGACCTCTTCTTCAGTTATTAATGGCTGAGTGCGCTTTGTGTTACTCATCCGCTTCTGTGTTTAGAGCAGACTGTTTGGCATGGAATACCTTGGCATACAGGCTTGTCCTTGGAAGGACATCCTGCCTCTCTAAGATGCCATCGATTGCCTAGAGCTCTTCCTCTAGGGATAGGAAGTCATTAGGGTGCCCATCCACGCTGATATTGTGTGCGTTTTGCTTTGATGTTTGGTTGATTCCTTCGTTGGTTTCTTGTTTGTATGTTTGTTTGTTTGTTTGGGTTTTTCTGTTTGTTTTGGTTTTTGAGATTTTATGAGTTCAGCTTCCCAGTCACACACAGTAGGCACTATCTTACAGCGGACATCCTGGCCCTCCGTCTCTTACCTTCTTTCTGCCCTCTCTTCCGTGATGTTCCCTGAGCCTTAGATGCATGGGCTGTGTTGTAAATATATTATTGTGGCTGGCCACTCCACGACAGTTACTCGCTGTATTTTGACCAGTTGTGGCTTTCTAGAATGATCGCAGTCTATTATAGAAAGGTGCTTCATTGTTGAGAGCTGAAAGCTACACCTATCTGTGGGTATAATGACACTTATATAGAAGGCAGTTAGAGCTAATACTGGCTTACAAAAGTTATGGTCCTTATTTTTTGCAACAGGGCTTCTCACTGAACCTGGACCTCACGACTTGACTTCCGAGGCACTGGGTAGTCAGGAAGCCCTTGCAGTCTACCTGTCTCCTCTGCCTCCCCAGCAGATGCTACCCCCAGGTCTACCTGCATGCTGAGGGTCAGGTCTTCATGCTTTCCAGCAAGCACTCCATTCACTAAGCCATCTCTGCAGTCCAACACCTCCATATTTGACAAATGAGGAAAGACATTTAGGATTTGAGTTGACTTTATTACTCAAGAAACAGAAACCAATAAAGTGTATGAATTTCCAAGTCCAAGATGATGCCATCCTGCTAAGTAGCACAAGCGTATTCCCCATGATTTCTTAGATCTTTGGGAATAACAACCTGTGATTTTTACAGGTAGAAACAGAGCAGGCCTTTCATCTCAGCCCCTGGAAGGCAGAGGCCGGCAGATCTCTATGATTTTGAGGCCAGTCTGGTCTACACGGTGAGTTGCAGCCAGTCAGCAAGACTCTACCTCAAAAAGTAAAACCAACCAACAAACCTAAAAGGAAACCAAACAGCAACTGCAAAGCCATCTCTGATTTGCCCTACGTGATAGCTTAGCACACAAGGGTGCCTGGTCCCAAGACTGAGCTCAACACCTAGAGCTCAGTCTGTGGTGGAGGAAGAGCACCAATTCCCACAAGCTGTCCTCTGACCTCCACACACCTGGGATTGGATTGTTTTTAATTTTTTTTATCTTGTATCGTATTTCTTACTGTCAGTTTAAATAAAAGCAGAATGATCATTTTTTATCATTACATTCCCACTTTGGAGTTCAAAGCAGTATGAATCATATCTCGCTTTGTTGAGCACACAGTTTCAAAATCAAGATTCCTTTGTGGACTCCATAAAACACAATAAAGCAGAGGACAGCAAGACAGGTGGGTTCTGGTGAATAAAGTCAGTGCCTGAAATTTTGGCCTCTTTGATGTCAGGAATCAGGACCAGTGTTCTATAGCCAGTAGGCCCCATTAAATGAGGTAATGTTCAAGCACTTGCTACGTGCAAGAGCTTTGGCACTGGCAAATAGGATGGCTGGCCACCTACTCCCTTGTAGTTTCTAGGTCACTATTCTGATTAAGGTGACTCAGCTGCATCAGGTACCATTTCTTCTCACACTGGTTAGAATTATGGCACCTAACTGTGTGTGTGAATGTTAATGTGTGTGTGTGTGTGTGTGTGTGTGTGTGTGTGTGTGTGTGTGCGCGCGCACGTGTGTGTATGTGTAGGAAACTAAACTGAACAGCAGGGAGGTTTTGGCACCCTTGTGAACTAACGTTAGACCAAATTGAGGGCCATTAAACTTCCAAAGCCATCACACAAGATATACATATTGCTGTAATGATTGTGATGTGAAAATGATCTTTTAATATTTAGGTACAGTATGTGGAACATGTCAGGTGAGCATCTGCCTACACTCTCTGGGTGCCAGAGAAGACAAGGAAATGCCATATGCAGAAATCTACCACAGTTATTTGCAGCACCATAGACAAATAATACATGAACTGCTGCTAGCATTCTATCTGTTAAAAGTAGGGACGATGTGGGAAGATAAGAAACAGTCCTGAAAACTGGCTCTTCTCAGCCTCGGCTCTCACCCCCCCCCCCCCCGCCCCAGAGTGACTTCGAATCCCTACCTCATACCATTGGTGGACAGGAGAAAGGAATATATCTTTTACAGAGATCCTTTGGTGGTATTTTAGAGTCATCATAAAGTTCCTGAAGTAGATCATGGACAGACAATCCCCAAGATGTGCTTGCTATATGTGATAGGCCTGTATTTCCTGAAATGGAGCTGGCATTCATCTCAGTCACTGATCTGGCATGGTCCAACAGAAGCATCAAAAGGAGAATTTTCACCATGTTAAAGCACGTGAAATGTGATGGTTAATTTTACATGTCAGCTAGCCTGGGCTAAGGGAGCTCCAGGTAGTTTGAAAGACATTTCTTTACCACTGGAATTGATAAAGACACTGATCTCATTGATACATCTGAGCTCCAGCTCAGCTACTGAGGATCTGCATAGCACAGAAGCCCGAGAAGGGATGAGTTCGATCCCCTGATGGGGCTGGGCTATCCATCTTATTATTTCTATCGACAGTGCCCCAGTTCTGAAGCCTTCAGATTTGGACCAACACTGTTGGATATCAAGCCGCCATGCATGGTCTGGACATGCACTGACGTCCTGAGCACCCAGATTTCAGACTGTAGGGATTTCCAGCCTTCTGAATGGTGTTGAGACAGGAGACACCTCCCCTTTGGCAATAATCACATTACCAAGATATTCAATATCTGCTTCTTGACACAGGGACCCATGATGGATCTATCACAGGCTAGCCACATAGCACATGGGCCCTTGCCCTAAATGGACTAACAATTCTATGATTGACTACAAGGAGCTTAAATAGACCAAATGGATGCCTCATTGGCTTAGCCAACAGTGTACTCAGACCACAGCCAGTCCCAATAAAGACCACTCTGGCTGCCATCCAGCCCTGGTCACTAGACCCATAAAAGGCCGCTGGACAGAGCATGCACCGATATTTCTCCTTTGGAGTCCCACCCACTCTGGGGGAGCTCTCTCTTTGTTTTCCTTAATAAATCTATGTTTGCTCTGCTCACTTCTTGTCTACATTTCCTTATTCTCCTTGGGAGAGAGACAAACCCAGCAGCCACTGGCTCAGGGTGATTTTGCTGACCATCGATTGTCTGGGTCCCTGATTTAAACTCACCAAGAGATGAGAAGCTCAGCCACCTCCCCATTAACTCTCTTCCTGCATGTGTTCATATCTACAAACTGACATGTGACTTCTTAAACCCTGCCTCTCTGGAGAAGCTACATTGATGCACATAGGTATTTAACACCATCAGAATAAAAGGAATCTTTTATTGTCAATAGTCTGCCAATTGAATCGATGGCATTTTGTTTAGTGGCAGCACAAAAATAATAGCGGATTCTAATCTTAGACTTAACAAAATACATTTGACCTCAGTATTATCTCAGAAAGCCCAGGGAATATGACCTGTTTTTCTGTCACACTGTATACACGTAGCCTTTACTCAGAGATTTGAAGTTTCTTCCAAGATGGATTTCCGAGGGAGAAAGGCAGGGGTGGAGTGGGAGGGGACCGGAGGGGGTATCAAGGAGGCCCGAGTCATTCAATCTGTATTTTTGCTGTGAGGGTATTTGTAGACACAGCTAACATCTATAATCCATTGAGCTTAAGTAAAGGTTATCCTCTATAATCTAAGGCGCCTGATCCAATTACCTGAAAGGTTCTAAATACAGAACTGAGGTTCTCTGAGGAAAAGGAGTCCCGCAGCATCAGCTCCTGCCTGGGAATCGCCAGCCAGCACTTCTGGCTGCACAGATTTGGTACCCTCCTACCCAGCACTGACAGCTGACTACTCCAGTTTCTTACAGCAATGTTCCATATGTATGTTCTACAAGTTCCCATGTTTTGACCCTAGTTGATACAGAGGGTCAGTGGTATTTTCTCTAATATTTTCTCTTTCTGATCTCTGGTTATTTGTTGATACTGTCTCCTGCTGCTTAAAGTATCCCAGTGAAGACATTTATGACTCCTCCCTAACCTACAGCTCTGATCCGCCACTTGTCACAGGAGTCCACTAACATTGCCTCTTTCTTATCTTTTAAAAGAAAAATTCACTTCCCAAGACACTTTACTTATTAACTGTTACACTCTTTATATATCTACTTATTTCTTTCTGAGGAGGCATGCCCATGCAACAACAAATATACGGAGATAAGAGGACACCTTTTGGTAATTTCTTTCCTTCCATATGTGGGTCCCAGGGATCGAATTCAGGGTGAAGGCAGCTCCCTTTGCCTGCTGAGCCCTCTGGGTAGCCCTAAACTTTAAACATGTTTAAATCAACACAGAAACAGATTGGTAGAAGTCCATAGGAATCAGGTATCCGTACCCATGGTGAGCAGTGAGCAATAGTGCATAATAAAAACAACTAGTTACTCAATTGATTCTTGGTTAGGATTGCATCACTGTGATAAACATGGCGGCCAAAGTTCATCTGAGGAAAGAGTTTATTTTACATCTCACAGTCTGTCACTGAGGGGTAGGAACCTCAGGCAGGAACCTGGAGGCAGGAAGTGAAGCAGAGGCCATGGAGGAGTGTGCTGCTTATTGCCCTGGCTCTCCTTGGCTCACTTAGCCTGCTTTCTTATAAACCAGTGCCCAGAAGTGGACCACCCACCATGGGTTGGGCCCTCCCACATCAATCATTGATTTTAAAAATGCCCACAGGCCAATCTGCAGGGAGTATCTTCTCAGTGATGTTATTGTCCCCTCAGACTCCATCTTATATCAAAGGGACAAGAGACTAATGAGACACAAGGGCAGGGAGATATACTTGCACATCCCAGGGGTCTTCCTAAATCATCCTCAGCTGAAGTAAGCGTCTGTGTGGCTCTCTCTCTCTCTCTCTCTCTCTCTCTCTCTCTCTCTCTCTCTCTCTCTCTGTGTGTGTGTGTGTGTGTGTGTGTGTGTGTGTGTGTGCATGTGTGTGTGTGTGTCTTCACTTGTGACACAAGATGCTAAGATCGTATTCACTCATTTGAAGGTCAAAGCATGAAATACCAGGCTGAAATACATCCCTATGAAGAATTTCTCTGTTGGGATTTATGGATCTTTTCCTCTATGGGCTCTAGATCTCAAGTCAGAGAAAGCACCTTTCCCCTCTGAAGCTTGTATTATCTATTAAGACCAAAGACCTCAGAGAAACAACTTCAAGGACAGGCTTATTTTGGCTCCTAGTTTCAGAGTAATGGAAATAGAGTGATCTCTAATGGTTGGGAATCTGGGGCAGCTCTGCTGCAGGACAGGCTCCATGGCAACCACAGTGCTCAACCAGAAGCAGCTAGTCTGGAACTCTCAAGGCCCACCTCCCAGCAACGCACTCCCTTCAGCTAGACCTGCCTCTACAAGGTTCTGCAACATCCCAAAACAGCTCTAAAAACTGGGGACCAGATGTGCAAACAGGTGAGCCTGTGGTCTGCATTCCAGCCACAGGGTTCTAAAAGCTTACACTAGGTCTTGACTATTTAAAGATTGTTTCCTTATATTCAATTATTATTTTAGAAGCTTAAAAAGTTGTTTGTTTACTGAACCGGCCATTTTTCTGTATCTATTTGAATTGCTAAAGTTCTATGTATTTCTGGATCTAGTATGTTGTGCCCATTTACATTATGAAACAATACTGTTTTCTATTAATTTCCACGTTAGCTTATTATAGCCCTAAAATTCTACCAGTAGGAAGAAACACATACATATGGGACAAGGTAATGTCACCTTGCACTGAAAATGGGGACAGTCACAGTGCTTAAGATTTCAGTTTTCTCTTCCACACAAGGAAAATGAGGATGAAATTTAACCTCTGTTTTCTACGGCGCCTTCCAATCCCAACCTTTGAGACGCCAGTATGAACTTCATGTTAGAGGTGCTTCCTTGGTGAGGTACTCCTTTCTCAGAAAATGCTTTCTTACTTTGTATTTTAAACAAATGGGAACGTTTTCCCTCTTGCGGCTTAGTCTGGGATAACTAAGATTACAAATGACTGGTTGCCCCTGAAGATCAAAGTTTAAGCGAAGGCAGGACTGCTTAAGTCTTGTTTTCAAATGGCTTCCCTTTTCTAAGTGTCAGGCAACATGAGCACAGACTGGGCATGAAGGGGAGACGTACCCATTACAGCACAACTCCCGGACAGTCTGTTTCGATTTTTGTTACAGAGTTCCCACTTCTTTTCACTTCTGCAAATTGTTAACTGACCACACGTTTTAAGATCAGACTCTGGCTGTACTTTTCAAGCTTGTGACAGAGCACAGAAGCTTTTCTAGCTTCTGCCCAGCACATTGATTAGCCATCAGTGCTGAGTAACTGGGACAATTCTCCACTCTGAACTGCTTGCCATGGGCACACATCGGGGGAGAAGCCAATAGGAACTTTAGCCAGTTGCACTACCCTGCGATATATACTGTTTTCAAAAACTCCTGCCAACAGGTTGGCATCTTAACAATTTGTACTACCAAAATACTACAGCTATGTGTCTGCTGGCTTCTGGTCAGACACTTGAGTATCTAGGAACCAAGAAGCTGACAGACAAAGGCATTCCACCAGCTTCATGAACAGGTGGATGCACTCTTTCCTCAGCGTTAGCTGGACTCTGTTCAAATGCAAAAAAAATACAGCACAAAGCCAAAAAGAAGCATTATGTCAGAGTATTTTGTTGGGGTGGGGGATTGCAGGTTTTGTTTGGGGTGGGATAATTTGTTGTTGTTATTATTGTTTTATTTTGTGTGAGACAGGGTCTTGCCAAGGCCACCAAGTGAACCTGGCACTCAAACGCTTCTTCTGCCTGTGTCTCTCGAGTGCCAGGCCCTAAGCGTAGTACTTTTAAACCTTAAATATACAATTTTCCATGTAGATAGTGCAGTGCGATTGTTTTAAAAGAATATTAATCATGTTTATACCAAGCACAAAGTAAACATTGTGGCCATTTTGCAGAGTAGGACACTGAACTTCTCAAAGATAAAGTATTTGCCAAAGCTTGTTACGTTATTCAAATCCAAGAATTTAATGTGCATTTTTTAAAGGTTTGCTTATTTCTATGTTATGTGTATGGGTGCTGGCCTGCATGTGTGTGTGTACGGTGAGAGTGCAGTCCCCTCCTAGCTAAAAGAGGGCATTGGATCCTTGGATAGTTTTATACTATCAGATACAGAAGAATAACTTGAATATCTCTTATCTAAGAAATACATGAAAGTATGTAAAATTGAGGATTTTTTCCAATTTTGGAGCATATGCATACATAATAAGATATACTGGGAACCCATAGTGATCTATGCATGAAATATATTTGCACTCCACAGATACCTTACATACATTACCTAAGTGTAATTTTTTTACAGAAAAAAATAATAATATATCTTCATGCCCAGCTGCATTTTGATTGCTGTCTGTCACATGATGCCATTTGATTGCAGTCTGTCACATGATACCAGATGTCCATTTTCCCCACCATTTCAGATTTTGAATCATTTCGGATTTCAGATTAGAAACACCCAACCAACCAATATTATTTGCTGTCCCATTAGCTTTAAGCATCAACCTGACCCAGCCTAGAGTCATCCGAAAGAACCTCCGTTGAGGCACATCTGTGGAGGATAGTCTTGATGGTTACCTGGGGTATAAAGGTCCAGTCTCGCACCATTCCCTGGGCAGGTAGCTCTGGCCATACAAGAAAGCTCACTGGGAGCTAGAGATGGCTTAGCACTTAAGTCATTGCTCATGCAGAGGACCTGGGTTCAGTTTCCAGCACCCACATGGTCACTGACAACTGCCTTTAAATCCAGTTCCCGGGGATGCAACAACCTCTACTGGGTTCCATGAGTACTGCGCACATCTGGTCCATATACATCTGTGCAGGTAGAACACTTAATGCATAGAATTTTTTAAATTACTATAAAGAAAAATAAGTAAGCATGAGCTTGTGAGGGAGGCAGCCAGCCACAATCCCTCACAGCTCCTGCTCCTGATTCTTACCGCAGGGTCCTTCCCCGACTCCCCGCCGAGATGAGCATGACCTAAGTTGTATGCCCAACAAACCCTCTCATTCCTCAGTTGCTTCTGGTAACGACCTTTGTCACTGCCACAGAATAAAACTAGAACAACGACCAGTGAAAGCGAAAAGAGAATTCCTCTCTAGCAACAAATATCCAGTAATGAACAAAGATTGCATTTGAACCTCAACTTCTTTCATGGCTCAAGCCTCATAATTTCTGAAGCAGTGTCAATATAGCATCTTTATGCTTTCTTTAGGTTGCTGCATTACATATGTAATGTGCTTCCTGGAGGAAAATGGAGCATCCTTAAAGTGACTGGTGCACCCGAAACTCAGCTTCTATTGCCCATGCAAAGCACGGAGCTAAGACAGAAAGCTCTGCATTCATTTCAGTAAGTCAGAAGGGACTTGGCACTAATCCTAGTGGGAACTGCGTGCAAATCCCTGGACATCAAAATACCCTTGACTGGGTTGACTTTTAATTTAGGAGTTTACTAGAGCCTACAGCAATACTACTGGAGTCTGTGATAGTGTCAGATCCCATAAATGAAGCGTGGAAGGCTTGGTTAGGAGCCTGGGTAGAATGCCAAAGAAGGCCCTCGGGACGTGGGAATTCAGAACTCAAGGTAACAGTCATTTCTTCAAGCCTAGTAAATCAGAGAGCCCTGTCATGGTGTCTGCAGGGCTGCAGTGTGGCCTGAATTGTGCCATTGGTTCCTCAGGCTGTTTACACAGCTCTTTCCTCTGGCATATTCAGGGCAACTGCAAGAACAATAAGCTCTAGCTGCCATGTCAAATTTGTTTGCAAGCAAGACTGCCTGGCACACTGCCACCATCCAGGGTTTCTTTCAAACCTCTTCCTGGCTGGCAAGAAAGCCTAGGGATGGAACCGAGCAGCATCCATGAGCTTAGCAGCATCCACGAGCTTACACTCAGGCTGAGGATCTACTGATAGTTGATGGCTTCTCCAAGAGGCAGTCAGTGGTCTTTAAAATGGTGGCTCCTGGTAAATCAACCAACTCCAGTGAATAGTCACACACCCAAGAACATATATATGGGCTGCACAAATGAGACTCATCAGGTTAGATACCATAAAAATAAATATAAATAAATAAATAAATAAATAGAGGAGATACCAAGTTGGGAGCAGGCAAGAGGTGGATCTGGGAGGAGTCGGGGGAAGAGTGGAGGTAAATATGATCAAAATACATAGTATGCATGTATGAGATTCTGAAGGAATTAACAAAATGTTACAGTATAGTATATTTTTTTAAAGAGCTTGGAGAGAAAGGGATGACCAGGAAGCTCACCCAACTCAGTTCTGATGAGTTCGTGGCAGGACTAACCAGAGAAATGGATAATGTGGCACAGCCACCTCTGGCCTCTTCCCATGTGTTTCTCATCCTCTAAGAATGTGGAGCTAGTGGGCTGGTGAGATGGCTCAGTGGTTAAGAGCATCAATTGCTCTTCCGAAGGTCATGAGTTCAAATCTCAGCAACCACATGGCGGCTCATAACCATCTGTAATGAGAGACAAAACAAAAAAAAATAAAAATAAAACACATACTTGTATTTTGCTGAGCAGTGATGGCACACACCTTTAATCCCGGCACTCAGGAGGCAGAGACAGGCAGATTTCTGAGTTCGAGGCCAGCCTGGTCAACAGAGTGAGTTCCAGGACAGCCAGGGCTATACAGAGAAACCCTGTCTCAAAAAAACAAAAAAATAATGCTGGGCGGTGGTGGCGCACGCCTTTAATTCCAGCACTTGGGAGGCAGAGGCAGGTGGATTTCTGAGTTCAAGGCCAGCCTGGTCTACAGAGTGAGTTCCAGGACAGCCAAGGCTACACAGAGAAACCCTGTCTCAAAAAAATAAAATAAAATATAAAAATAAAAAATAAAAAAATAATAAAAAATAAAAAGAACGTGGAGCTAAACGTCAGTCCGGTGTTCTCAATCGATGGTAGTCGGCACACTCTAGCCCTGGCCATCCACCGTCATGACAAGGTTGTCTCATGCACTCATGGATGAGAAGTGCTCCCAAGCTCATATCTCAGGGCCTCTACCATCTCACTGTCTCCTCAGACAGGTGCACAATCCTTTAAGAAGATAAAGGATTGCCTGGGATGACAGCCAGGACAGAACACACAGCCACCTGTGACTCCAGCTGCGGGGACTCCAACACCCTCCTCTGGACTCCACAGGCACTCGTATGCACATGCCCACACACACACACACACACACACACACACACACACACACAACTTAAAAACAGACAAATAAGTGGAATTAACCTGCCGCTCCTACAACAGTTAAATAGTGAAGACACCTACAGAACGGTCCCTTCGGCACGGACTGCTGGCAACCATAGCATTTCTCTTCCCCTTTACTTGGGAATGAGGTTAGTGAGCCCCCATTGCCTTAAGCTAGAAAAGAAAAATTTCCATGGGAACACTTAAAAATATAAACTGTTTGCATATTCCCACAATGAAACAATAAAAAAAAATAGTAATGAAAAGAGCAGGTGTACGTAGGTCAATCTTCTGTCTCTATAGCAGAGCTCCCGAGACCAAGTGCTATATATGGTAGCAGTTTGTTTGTCTCATGTTCCTGATGAATGCGGAGCCCAAACACCACAGGTCCAGTATTCCAGTGAGGACCCCTCAGTGTGCCACCAAACACCTGAGAACTGGAAACGAACCTGTTGTGCAAATAGTGAGCCAAACAATCAGGGTAGCTTTACCTTCTAACAAACTACTCTTCTCCCCACCTCCATGTTTTCTATTAGCATATGTTCATTACACACAATAACGAATTTCATTAGAACATCTTCACATTTCATTAGAACATCTTCACATGTGTATAATGTGTTTTGATCATATTCACAATCCCAATTACCTTCTTGTTCCCTCACACTGGCTCTCTTTCTCACTAGTCCTCACTATGTTCTCATGTGAGTGTGTGTGTGTGAGCATGTGTGTGTGTGCCTGTGTGTGCCCATGTGTGTGTGTATGTGTGTGCACTTGGGGTGTGTGCATGCCTGTGTGTTTGTGTGTGCATGTATACATATATGCCCATGTGTGTACATGTGTGTGTGCATATGTGTGCTTGTGTATGTGCGCACACGCGCACACATATGTATGCACGTGTGTGCCAGGAAATATAATTGTGGTTACTACACTAGTGCAAGCGAGAGGTCATTTATAGCACCATGGGTACCTAACTGAAGAACATACCTTGCCCACCCCCAGCAAATGTTTACAAATCCCAGAAGGAACAAGACCTAGAGAGTGCCCCCTCCTCCAAGACAGAATGTCAACAGGCCCAATCTTGTGCAGGTAATCTCCACTTTGGCCCTTAGTGGAGAGGGGGCAGGGAGGGGAACACCACTGCCCCTCCGTTTTGCTCTTTTCTGGATTCTTTTCTGTGATGCTCCCCGAGCCTCAGAGGGAGGAACAACCCATTTTTGAAAGTGTTTATTCACTCTCAATCTTAGGTTTCTACCGCTCTGATGAGACACCTTAACCAAAAGCAACTTGAGGAGGAAAGAGTTTATTTGGCTTACACTTCCCCATCACAGTTAATGGCTGAAAGTCAAGCTGGAGCCTGGAGGCAGGAGCTGATGTAGAGGAACACCGCTTACTGGCCCGCTCAGCCTGCTTCCTTCCAGCACCCAGGAGCACCAGCCTAGGGGAGGCGCCTCCTGGGCTCTCTCGCATCATTCGTCGATGCAGAAAATGCACCACAGGCTTGCGGACAGGCCAGTCTTGTCACGGCATTTTCTCAGCTGATTTTCCCTGTTCCAAAACCGCTCTGGTTTGTGTCAAGTTAACATAAAACTAGGCAGCACACTACCCTCAAAGACCTACTCCAGTCCACAAGATCTCCTCCGACCTCAGCCAAGACCCCGTAGGCCCCCTACCTCCTAAAGGTCCGCCCCTTCTCTGAACCACCACACTAGGAGCCAAACCTCCAATCCAGACCTTTGTGAAACAAACCACACTCAAACCACAGCAGTAGCTGCAGTGGAATGAACGGTTTCACTGTTGATGGGAAAGATGGATGGCTGCTCCAGAGTAAGGCTGAGGTCATCCTGAAAGGATTTGTCTCTGGTCCGTCAGGGACGCCAAAGGACTCGACTGTTTGAGGGTCTGTACACTATCCCACACACCAGGGCTAAGGGCAAGTATGGTTGGGAAGAAGAACAGTTATCTCACCCAGCATTCCCATAACCTTTGCTCCGCAGGCAGAAAGCCTCCACTGGATGGGAGAGGACCGCAACGCCAGCACTGCCACTGAGTCCAGAGGGAACTGACCCCAGACGCACCTGTCCTCGTCACATAAAGCCCACCCTTTCCTCACACTCTGCTCTCTGGCACACATGTGCAATGAGGCTGGAGACAGCACCTCTGCAGGAGAGCAGGATGGCCACCCACAGGAACAAGACGCTGGCTGCAGCCCTCTCTCCTCTGCAGGTTGGCCAGTCGAAAGCAAAACTGGGAGGTGGAAGATGGAGCCAAGATAAATCGGGAGGTTTTTACACAGCAGAGGTCTAGACAGAACTCATGTGTTTATTGGACCCAACTGGGATTTTAATGCAAAAACAACGGGATTACTGATTTATCTAAGAATAACTAAAATAAAATAAAATAGAATACTATGAAACGTGCTCAAAACATCAGGCAGGAAACAGAGATAGAGAACAGTTCCAGGCATTTCTACAGCTAATAAAGTTACTTTACATTTAAATTTCTTCTGATTGAGGCTCATTTCACGCACAGTATATATATACATACAACGCTGTCTCGTGTACAATATGGAAATTTCCCTTCCCTGGCTTCGTATGGGAGAAATTACACTTTAACGTCATGAATGGTATAAATTGCTTAGCCTAATACTACTCTGAAACCTCATTCCCATCTTGACTTGGAAGAAATTAGAAATTCTCAGTTCTTTTTGTTGTATGTACCTGGATCTGTGTGCCTAGTGTGTGCAGTGCCTGCAGAGACCAGAAAAGGGCACTGGATCCCCTGAGACTGGACTTATAGATGGTTGGGAGCTGCCATGTGGGTGCTGAGAATCGAACCCGTGTCCTCTGCAGGAGGAGCCAGTATTTTCAACTACTGAATATCTCTTCAGAGTACAGGCTCTTTATGAACCTGTCATTTGGTACATTGTGTCTAGGCTCTCAAACGCTGATTTTATTTTTTCTGTTTTATTGTAAACAGTAAATCTGGGATCATCTAAAAAGGGGTTGACTGGTTCTGCAGACAGCCTTGATGTTTCCATCCTTCTGCCCAGCCTGCTTGGTGCTAAGAATACAAGTGCATACCATCACCCCTAGATGCATGTCCTGATCCTGTTCTACTCATTCATTTCTTCTTCCAATAGTTTAGACCAGTCTTTTCTTGCCTCCATCTTATGTCCCATAACAACTTCAGAAGGTGTCATAAGAATCCATAAGGTTTGAGTGCTTTGAGATCTCCCAAAGCAATTATTTCTTAAGTACTACTCCGGTACAAGCAATTCAGCACGTGGCAGGAAGCAATTTGTCAATGAGGAGCGCTGCACAGATGGTGACGGGCCAGAAGCAGGAGAGGAAGCCCAGAGAAGACACAAGGTACCCAGTGGAGGGCAGACGCCCTGGGCAAACCTGCAGGCACACTACAACCGGGCTTTACAATTTACATTTTCTCAGTAGATACATTGTAAGTTTGCAAACAAACTTGTGTCTGTATTCACGTCTAATGCTGTTTACAGGTCTTATTCTATTCAAGTTCCAAGAAATCATCAGTGTAAAAATATAACTCACTTTCTGGGGCTGCATAGATGGCTCAGTGGTTAAGAAATCGTGTTGCTTTTGCAGTGAATTCCACTTCAATTCCCATCACCCACATCAGGCTCGTAACCAGGGCACCTCCAGCTCCAGGGGATCCGACACTACTCTGGCTTTTATGGGCATAATTATGCATGCATGCATGAGCCCCCCCCCTCTCATACACACGCACACACACGCACACACACACACATAAATAATAAAGTAAATCTTTTAAAAATAATTCTTTCTAATTTTAAAATGAAAAGTCTAATGCACTCAAAACCATACATATATATACATATTTATAACATGTATAACTATATATATATGGTTTTAAGTACATTATACATTTCATTTTCAAATATATTTCATATGTTTTTCAGACATTTTCATTATATATATGTATGTGTATATATAATACACATATATATGTTTATATATACAAATATATATACATATATGTATATATGTGTGTGTATATGTTTATATATATGTATACACATATATATATCCACACTTACTATATGTTAAGGGGGAAAGGAGGTACACGCAGCATGTATATGTAAACTCTATAGCCATGTCTCAGGTTGGGACTCTCAAACATATTCTTCACATTAATGGGTGAATAGATTAAAAAAAGAGTTATTCTGAGGGCAAGGATACCTCACACTCATGAAACAATAGAATTAATTTTATGAAATTGGGACAGGAAAAGGCTTGTATATAACTCAAGGGATACACTTGGTACCTGTTAAAGAAAAAAATAAACGTCTATGTTTTTTAAGGTGGCTACTATTTCAAACCACAGAATGAAGTGAACTTACGGCATGGTCCATTGGAACCTGAGCATTGCAATGGTCCAGTTGAGAAAATGGTCAGTGCACAACCCTTAAAAAGCCTCAAACTCTACCATCTCCTGTCATACCTTTCCACCTTTGCACCAGGATATCTATCCAGACCATCCCCAGAGAAATTACTTGTAGTCAACACTCTGTCTCAGAATTTACTTCTAGAGGAAACCAAACTCAGAAAGGTTCCCAGGGTCTTTGTAGAGAGATTATCCCATGAGACACTCAAGCAGGAGCCAAGTGAAGTTTGTATTCTAGATAAGATGTTTCAGTTGTCAGCCAATGAGTAGTCTTTTAGAAAAAAAAAAAAAACAGAACACAGATTCCCTCACCCCCCCACCCCACCCCCACCCCCAACTCCAGGCTCCACTTCAAGAACAAGAAACTAACTGGTACTATGAGGTGTGGAATCAGGAACATCGCCATGAACAATTACTTAACTCCATTCCTGTCCTTGTAAATTCAATAGACAATTCTGTGTGAGCCCTACTTGTGGGACATGTCCCAGAAATGGAGCCCTGACTTCTTGGGAGAATCTATCTACAATCAGCTCAAGAGCCTCCTGTGGACTCCTCCTCTCTCCACCCATGGCCCACAGCCCTTACTCCCCACCATTCCCTTCTTTAGATTTCTTTCAGTGTTACTTCACAAAACTTAGTCTCCTGTTCATTCCTAAGTAACAGATCCTGAAATCTCATTCAACACATTATCCACAGCCTTATCAATTAACTTACACATAGCTGAGCTGACCAGTAGCAGCACACACCTAAAATCCCAACACTTGGGAGAATCTGGAATCAAGGGGATCCTAGACTATAAAACATTGGAGGGCAGCCTGGACTACATGAGACCCTGACCCAAAAGCTGGGGCTGGAGGGCTGGGCCAGCTGTGATGGGCACCTGATGTTCTGTCAGAGAAGGGGAGTTCAGTTCCCAGTCCCCACCTTGGGCAGCTCACAACCACCTGCTCCGAGGGATTTGATGCCTTCTTCTGCTCTCTCTGAACACCTGCACTTATGTGTGCCTGTGTATACACACAAATGCACACAAATAAAAATAAACCAAATCTCTTTTTTCCTAAATAGCTTTCCTTTACTGGAATGTAGAGAAAGTTTTGTTTTCAAACATTTCCTGAAAATAAAGAAATAGAGGAACGCTGACTCTCATTCAAAGAAAAACGAAAATAATTTAGCATGGCACATGGCATTATGTATGTGGAAACAAGACACATGGGAATATAATAATAATATAATAATAATAGAATTTATTTCTTAGTGGTAAGATCAAAAGGAGTACCGATTTCCTTTACTCTTTTGTTTTCCCTGAGTGTCTAAGAGATACTACATAAACTATCCCAAGAAAATCCACTCATAATCATTTCCTTAGATTCCACAGAGTGCAAAGTAGTCTGAGAAAGACATTTATTCAATGTCTTACCCATATCTGGAGCAAGAAATAGATGAATCCTGCCAACTTCAATTTTGATTCATTTCCCCGTGATAGTCTTTTAAATTTAAAACATGTACATGCAAGTAGAAATAACTCTCACTCTGTGAATTAGAAATACCACTTGCTTATTTACAGAAATAAACCAAATACTTCCAAAAAAATCCATATCCACATTATTGAAAGTTGAATTTATTTATGATTAAAAACTACTAACCTGTATAAATAAAATTAAGATAAATATAACTATATGGAGTAAAGGCAAATACATAAAAGGTAAATACATAAAAACAAAATAATATAATTATATGAAATAAAATGATATAGGTGATAGTTGATTCTGTCCAATCATTTCAAGAACACCCCATTTACTGTCTTATGAAATTCTTCAACAAAGCAGCGAAGACCATCTGGTGTGAGAAGAGAAATAACAGATAGCTACCATGCTTCCAGACTAACCAGAAGATGCTAGAAATGCTTCTGTGGTTCAGAATGAGTTTCTAAGAAATCCAATCTCTTTAAATCTTGGGCTCAGAGAACAGAGAAGAAGAGCACACAAAACCTGAGAGCCTTCCACTCTATACGGAAATAAAACACAAAGTAATATGTCAGGGTTCAGAAAGCAAAGCTGGAGTCAGTACAGTGCCCACAAATCACTTCATCCAGAGACTACGGCAGCAGCTGGAGCACCAAAGACGGCACTGCACGCTCACAAGCCAGCCTCAGGAGGTAGGCCAAGAGGACCCTGTCTTAGTTAGGGTTCTCTAGAGTCACAGAACTTAGTCTCTATGTAGTAAAGGGATTTATTGATGACTTACAGTTTGTAGTCCAACTCCCAACAATCAACTCCCAACAACAGTCACGGCAGCAGCTGTGAATGGAAGTCCAAGGATCCAATAATTGCTCAGTCCCACAAGGCAAGCAGGCAAAGCAGAGAGAGCTTTCCTTCTTTCAATGTCCTTATATACGTCTCCAGCAAAAAGTGTGGCCCAGGTTAAAGGTGTGTGCCACCACACCTTTAACCCCGGATGACCTTGAACTCATAGAGCTTTCCATGTTAATCCTATGGGATTTGTAGCCACTATTCCTCAAGGTCTCCATGCCAAAATTCAGGTCAAAAACTTGTATCTCTCAGCCTCCAGATTAGGGCCACAGGTGAGCCTTCTAATTCTGGATTATAATTCATTTCAGACGTAGTCAAGTTGACAACCAGGAATAGCCACTACAGACCCCCAGCTCAAAGTCCTCCAGGCCCAGGTAGCCTAGCCTGCCTATACTCTGTCTCCAAGAGCAACAATGATCCCTGATCTGCTTGCCAAAGATGAAGTTTTAGATCAAGTCACATGAAATTGCCTGTACTGGATCTTTTTTTTTTTTTACAAAACAAATGACGATTTCATATTTTCTCTTGTATATGTACAACTTCAGGACACTTAAGAATCTTCCTATAGGTTATAGGTTGTACTGCTCATCTTTAAAAACTGAACTTTGAAAGATGGTCCTATATTAGTTGTTTTTGTCATTGCTGCAATACAACACCTGAAACCTCCTACCCCTGAATAAAAGGAGGGAAGAAGCAAAGGAGGGAAAATGCATTTTGATGAGCGGTTTCAAATGACTTAGTCCATCTTGGCAGAGAAGATACAGTGGGACAGAGATGCTCATACCATGTGACCAGAAAGTCAGGGGATGGGAGATGGAGTTGGGGGGCGGGGGGACAGGAGAGACAGGGAGAAAGAAGACCAGCAGCAAAATAATTAACTATAGGAACCTATGTCCAGTGACCTACTTCCTAGAGCTAGTCCCCACCTCCTATAGTTCCTCCTCCTGTAGAATTTTCCAAACGACCATAACCAGCAGGGATGTTGGCCTCAACACTTTAACCTGTGAAGGGTATCTCCATTCAATTCACAACACGTCACAGTACTTAATGATCTCAATTTCATAAGAGTACAAAGACGAAACAAACAGAACTCAATGCTCTGTTTTCAATTAAGGTTCAGTTCCACACAGCGAAGGTCTTGGGTCTTTAAAACCTTGAGGATTTTACAAAGTATAGATTAGGAGTCAGAAACTAATATTGAAGATGGACTTTTTATATGGAAAACAGTTTGGTGTTTACCACCCTCGCCCTCCAATTAAAAACAGAACCACTGCATGATCAAGTCACCTTATTTCTGGATAAATATTCAAAGGAAATAAAGATCAATGTGTTAAAGAGATGCCCATGTTTACACAACAACCAAGATAGTCAATCAATCTAGGCGTCCAACACATAAATGGATATAAACAATAAAACAAATATCACATGATCTCACTCACATGTGGAATTATAAACTACTGGCCTCATAGAAATTGAGTCTAGAACAGGAAAGCTGAGTGAGAAAGAGAGTCAGGGAGATGTTGGTTTGATAACAAGAGTACCTTCTGGAGACATTCATATTAGACAACATGACAACTATAGTTAATAGATGCTAGGATTGAATTCATGAATACATGCTTGGTATGTGCCAGGAAGGCACTCTACAAACTGAGATACATCCCCAACCCTTTCATCATTTTCCTTCTATTGATCTAGTCTCTCCTCTCTCCAACCTCTACATTGGAAAGT
>JADRCD010192585.1:0-19110 GCA_019843815.1 Montemys delectorum
GTGTGTGTGTGTGTGTGTGTGTGTGTGTGTGTGGTATGTATGCATGTCAGAGGACACTTTCAAGGGTCCTTGCCTTCCACCTTGTTGGGTCAGGGTCTATTTGTTGTTTGCTGCTGCACTCTGTATGCCAGGCTAGCAGACCTGTGAGCTTCTGGGGATTCTCATTATAGCAGAAGTGAGATTACAGACAAGTGTTCTTGTGTTCAGTTTTATATGGATTCTGTGGGTTTGAACTTATGTCCTCATGTGTGGCAAGGGCTTTACCCACTCAGCAATCTCTGCAGTCCCATCAATCTCATTTTCGCTACAGTGGATGAAGCTCAGAAAAATTCAGCTCGCTGGCTAAATGAGAAGTAGAAAAACGTTGAGCAGCCATCGCCTACAGGTTCAGCACCACGGACAGCAGCTCCAGCCGCCGGCCAGTGTAGGCTGGGCTTCTGCAGGGTGAATTCCCACTGGCAGAATGCTAGAAATGTTTTCCAGCGTACTGTTTATAGTACACTCCATCTTCCGGAATCAGTCTTGATAACAAGGAGCCACTTTCTGTTTTAAGGACGTGGTAGTGTGTGCTGGGTGAGGTTGGGGGACAGCTTAGAATGTAAAAGTTTGCAGATAAAATGTGGCAAAGAACTCTGATCTTGGGCTGGAGAGATGGCTCAGCAGTTAAGAACACTGACTGCTCTTCTAGAAGTCCTGAGTTCAATTCCCCTCAACCACATGGTGGCTAACAACCATCTGCAATGAAATCTGGTGCCCTCTTCTTGTGTGTCTGAAGATAGCTACAGTGTACTTATATAAGTAAAAATTAATAAAAAATTAATAAAAGAAGAACTCTGATCTTATGTGTAACGAAACAGTGATAGACAATCTCGGGGCTACGGTGGCTAAGAGTGGGAGAAACTTTCAGAAGTATGTGGGTTTTCTCAGAAAGGAAAGGTCCCTGGGGAGTGTGGGGGAGAGAAGGGAAAGAAAGAGAAGAGGAAAGGAAGAAGGGGAGGAGGGAAGGAGGGAAGAGGGAGTAAGAAGGGAGGAGAGGGGAGGAGAAGGAGAGAGATTTCAACAACCATAAGAAAAAAAAAAACCATCTTCTTTCTCCCTTTCAGTTGTTCAGTGAAGCCCACACCACTATGCATGCTGGAGTTTCCTTTTTTTTTCTTTTTCTTTTTGGGAGCTCAGCCATGAGCTCTGTGCATTACATGTGATCATGCACAAATCAACAGTGACTGCCGGAGAGAATTTTTGCATGGTGTGCTAGTGGAGGCCTTCTAGAATGTGAACTCCAGCATTTCTGCTTGGTTTCCCTAATCACCTTGTCACCCCAGAGGACAGGCATGGGCCCTCATTTCTCCGTCCCTCCATGGTCTGGCACTTTGGTCACATACTCGGGACACACACAGCTTCACATTCCCTTCTCCCTCATGTCAGGTTGATTTGTTTCCTCTGGTTGAGTCCCATTCAGAAAAGAAGCATGAGCTTTCCTCTGCCTGCAGCAATCAGACATTCCAGAGTTTCCAGGTCACTGGCAATTTCAGCTATTCTTTCCCTTGCCACTGAACACGTACCTCGACTAGTCAGACTTACGGAAACGGTCACCGTGCTCTTAGGATCAATCCAGGAATATGCTGCCCCAGTTTCCTCTGCTGTTGTAACAAAACAGAAGCAGCTGAAGGGAAGAGAGGGTTTGTTCCCGCTTACAGGTCATAGTTAGTCACTGAGGGAAGTCAGGGCAACGGCTTGAAGAATCCACAGGGCAATGTGGCTTGCTGGTTTGTGCACAGGCTCATGTTTAGCTAGCTTTCTTACACAGCCTGGGAGTAGTTGCAGGACACAGTATTGCCAGAAACGGGATGGGCCCTCTTCTATCAATTAACAGCCAAGACCCACAGAATAGCTAGGTAATTTCTAGGTAGAAGTTTCCCTTTCTGATGACTCTAGACTGTGCTAAGTTTGACAACACTAGGACACATACTAAAACACAGACAGACTTTCTTTGTCATGCAAAATCCCACGTACCAATAAACTGACCGAGCAATGAGGACCCACTCTTTTCCCTTCTGTGTGGACAGCTGTTTTCATCTCGATTCACAGTCTCTAGAAAAAGCTGACCGTGAATCCTCTACATCTCCAGAAACATCTTTTATTTAGAGCTAGACATACGAATCAAACTGCTGGAGGTGAGGTTGGAGTGTCGGGATATGTTCTGTTCTCCGAGTCAGGTTTGAAACCCCCATCACTGTTCAGTAGAAACTCCCATGAACGGTGGCTAAGGGTAATTGGAGAGCTTATTGAGGAATTCATTGGTAAAAAAGAATCTGTGGCTGGATGCCATTTGTTATAGAGAGCTTGAAAACCAGTGGACTTTGGATTTGGCTCTACTGCTTGCTTGCTATGCGGCAACAGCACATCAGGGTTACTACCCTCTTTGGGCCTTTGTTTCCTTACTCAAAAAATTGGAGCAGTTGATACGTACTGATATTTGATGAACTAGTTAGGATGGGTGACCTTTAGTGCCAAAACCTGTCAAACCCCAGCAGCCAGTGCAACCACTCAGTATAAGCCAGTGAAGGGGCCTGGCTGTGTATGCAGTTGTTTGGGTTCCCTAGTGGTGTGTTTGTACAGAGTTCAGCGGCTTTCCACTGCATCCTCTGCATGCAGAGGATGATGGGAAAAGAGAGCTTGGAGGACTGGGTCAGTTCAGGCACTAGTATAAAGGAGTTCAACCTAGATGTCACTGTCACATGCTTACATCAGTATAGGGAAGAAAGGCTGGGAAGTGACAGTGTGCCTAAGAGGAAAGGGTTACTGGTGGCTGAACAAACAGCCAGCGTCTGACACTTCCATGTTGTAAGTTTGTTATGAGATTGTAATAATACTAATAAAAAAAAAAGATGACGCAATGTCTTATTTGATTCTGTCTAGCACACAGCAAGGACTCAACATATGTTAGTTCTGGTTGCGTTGTTTACATGGGAGAGTCGGCTCTGAATGTCAAACAAGCAACTTAGGAATGGATGTCAAATCTTGAGTCGTTTGTCAGATTGGGGTTGCCTTGTCTGTCTTGGGCTCCTAGAATTTCTTATTGCTAGGCCACAAAGGGTTAAACTACCCTGGCCTTCATGGATGCTTAGCTACTCGGCAGCTGGGTGTCTTTCCAAGGGCCTTCAACACTCTCTTTCACTGCAGTAAATACATCTGGCATTCCCTATTCTGGAAATACAAGCAACTAGTCAATTGAAAAAGGCGTCTGCTGATGGCTGCATGACAAGCAATATCCATAACTGCTTGTAATCTCCTTCAGACATCCGCTTGCTCCCATCCAGCCCCACAGAGCACAAGGGGCTCCTATTATCACCAAAGCCTTCTGCCGCCAGAAATGCAGATGAACCCTGACCTGATATTCCACTCAACATGCCCTCTGAGCACAGGGCACTCTTCAAGTGTTTACCCTGCCAGAATAGCAGATGAGTAGGGCCCAGGGAGTAGCTTCCAGGAGGCAGACAGCTGTAACACCACAGTAGCGAGCCCAGCATTTTGTACTTTGGAATTAGAAGACTCGGATCTGTAATTCACTAGCTCCCCAGCTTTGGAGAAGTCAAATCATTCCTTTCCCTCAGTTTCCCCATTGGTATAGTGAACACAGACACACACACACAAAATAATACTTCCTTTACATCTCAGTGGCTGGGGGCGGGGGAGGGCTCGAAGAATGAATCTGAAATATGCTTGTACTTAACATTTCTTATTGAATCAAACCAAACAATGAGATAAACAAACAAACAAACAAACTAAAACAACCTAAAGAAGAGGGACAGGGTCATATTCTTAGCTGGTGGGACTGGGTTACAGAGAGAAAGATATAGTCACCACAGCACACGATGACACAGAGGTTCTCAACCTGTGGGTCGTGACCCCACGGGGGGGGGGGTGTCACTTAAGACCATCATGAAATGCAGATATTTACGTTACAATTCATAAAAGTAGTGTAATTACAATCATAAAGTAGCAATGAAGATTATCTTATGGTTGAGGGGGTCACTACAACATGAACTGTGGTAAAGGGTCACAGCGTGGACAAGGTTGAGAGCCACTGCTATATGATGATCTAGGCTGTTTCCTGACTCATGCTAGAAGTGACAGGAAGGACCCCACCTCTGAGTTCTCTGTCCCTAGAGACCTACTCTGTCAACACTTGGAAAGGGGCACGAATGTACATGGCTGTCGCCTGGCAAGGGACAGGAGGTCCCTTCTCAGTGAGAACAGGATCCGTGGGAGGAGGGAAGGGAAAACCTCTCTGCAGTTGGCAAGCTACAAGTTTAGCAAAGCCTGACTGAGATCCAGTTCTGGTCTAAGCCTGAAGGTCACAGACCAGGGAGGTTGGTTCTGTGTTGACGCTCTCCTCCTCATTCTCATTCTTCAGGCATTGGATGTTGCCCACCCATACTGGACAAAGTGTGATCTGCTTATCACAGGGATATTTTGAATAATGCTTTCCCACCGTCTAGGACATATCTTAGTCCAACCAAGGTGATGTAAAATTAGTCACCACAAGTGCTTGATGGATGAGCCCAGTGGGATGAAAGGCCTTTCATACAAACCCGACAACTTGAGGCTGGTCTCTAGAATTCATGTCAAGGTGGAAGGAAGTGGATTAGTTATCGCTGGAGTTGGTGACTGATAGAAAGGAGGAGCTGAACCTGACTCTTATTTCTGTGAGGCGACATTATCAAAGGCCACCAGCAGAAGTGACTTCTTGGCGTTGTCCTTCCAGCCTCCAGAGCTGTGAGCCGAAACTTGTATCATTTACAAATTACCTAGTCTGTAGCACTCTGTTTTAGCAACAGGAAACAGCTCAAGACAACACCTCGACTAAGTGGGAAGGGACACACCTTCGTATAATGTGGGGTATGGGGTGTCAGCGCCCTGATTCTGCCAAAGAAGAAGCTGTGGTCTGCTCAATTCCCCCCTTCCCTGAGATGCACTCCTTATGGGAGTGGACAGGATTGCAGACGGTGGCCCTGCTCAGCCAGCTGGCCCTCCAGGATTCTCAGCCCAACCTCCCTGATGAATGTGACCTACCACTGAAACCTCATCAGCTGCCAAGACAGAAGAGGTCACGCCCTGCGTCTGCAGACAATGGCCTTATCGGCCGCTGCTCTGGAGGGTATAAGCAGGGGATTGGATGGTATCATTCTAATTTACACGGGATTTTGTTTCTTTCCAGGTACTTAGCATGTGGATCTAGGTGATATCAAAGGCAGAGCATTATACAATAAGTAGGCTTAACCTCCATCTCACCCCCTCTCATCCTTCTGTCTCTTCATTGAGGCCACAAGAAGCTGCAGCTGAGGTTGCCATAGTGACCAATTAGGATTACTGAGATGTTCTTGCAGAGAAAAAAGAGAGTATCGATTTAGCTTGACAGTGGGACATCTGGGGACCAGGGGAGCCCTGGGTATTCAGCATTAATGGGGGCCACTGTGTACCACCCTTAGGCAGTTCTGGACTGTCAATTGCTTTTGAGTTGCTCCTCATGTGTGGTGGGGATCATCAGCAGGCCCCTGACTACTTGTGGCTGATGTGGCCGTGCTAAGGGACAGCGGAGGTATCTGGAGCCAGGTGGGTGTGGTTCTCTGCACAGTGGCGACGGTGACCCTCAAATGAAGTGGGGTTCCTAAGCTCCATTATCAGAATGCTTAGACAGGTTTGCCATAGCTGTGACCTTCCTGTTGTCAATGACAACAGGTGGCCTGATATACTAGACTGAGCTAAACAGGGTGGAGGGAAGAGCTAAGGAGGACATGACCTTTAGGAGTGTGTGTGTTTTTTTTACATTGATTGATTGATTGATAGTGTGTGTGTGTGTGTGTGTGTGTGTGTGTGTGTGTGCAACCAACATATTAAGGTTAGAGGTCAACTGTGGATGTTTCGTTCTCTCCTCCTACTAGGTGGGTCGTGTGGGGATTTAAGTAGGTCGTCAGGCTTGGTGGCAGGCTCCCTTATCATCTTGTCAGCTCCAGGATCTTTAAATGGAGCAAGACACTTGTTATTATAACATACATACAAAATATGGTCTTTTGGGTTATTATAAAATAAAGAAACCAAGAAAAACTCATGGGAACTAGGAAGCTAGGATGTGGTGCCTGAAGCTCACACCATGCAATCATGGTGCATTAACTGAGCCTCCATTTACCTTTCTGTAAACCAAGCTGTGTAGGGGCTGTAAAGATTAGAGCTTATGCTGGTAAAAACAAAACAAAACAAAACAAAACAAAACAAAAAAACTTGGTGCATTGTAAGGTAGGAGGTTGGCTGAAAGGCCCAGAGACAGAATTAACAAGTGGGCAAAAAAGAAGTGAGTGGGATTTGGGGATATAGAGAAAGAATTTAATTGACTTATGGTAAAGAAAGGGAAGAGACTGGAGAGAGCATGGTAGTTTTATGTTGCTATGACAGAATACTTGAGACTGGGAAATTAATAAAGAAAAGAAGTTTAGGGTCTGGGGAGATGGGGCAGTTCAGTCAATAAAATGCCTGTGGCATAAGCATGAGGACCAAAGTTCAGATCACCAGGACTCATGTCAATCAGCAGCCAGGTGCAACTGGAACCTCAGTGCTATGTGCACAAAGGGAGGGAGGGAGGGAGGGAAGGAGGGAGGGAGGGAGGAAGGGAGGGAGGGAGAGAGAAAGAGAGAGAGAGAGAGAGAGAGAGAGAGAGAGAGAGAGAGAGAGAGAGAGAGAGAGAGAGGTGTCTGCAGCTCACTGGCCAGCCAGGCAGAGAAGACATTGACTTCTGTCCTCTAGAAGCATGAACACACATGTAAATGTTCACCTGCATGCACGTTCTTGTGCAGACACCCACAAGAACATATACATATGTCACATATATGCAATATGCATACACCCCATTTTTAAAAAATGGATGGAAAAGACGTGTATGTTACTTTACTTTGAAGGCTAGGAAGGCCAAGAACACAGCTTTGGTGTTGGCCTAGCTTCTGGGAAGGGCTATGCACTGCTTCAGTCAGAATGGAAGAGCAAGCGGGGCCCTGGGGCTGAGCTGTCCCATTCCTGCAGAGGCAAAGGAGAAAAGAGTTGAGGCTATGCTGGAGAAGAAGGGCTGTCTGGGGACAGGGAAATACCGAGGTCAGACAGTCGAAGCCCAGAGAGGTAGAGGGCTTCTAGGTTTTATGAGAGCGGACTTGCTCCTTTTTCCTTATCCAAAAACTTGTGTAAAGTTCCAAGGCAGTACAAAGGGAGTGAGTGAGAGGAGGAATTTGCCAATGGGTGTCTCATTCCTGGTGTAGTCCTGATCTGGCACTGAGGGAATGAATCTTGGGTCTATGGTCCATGGGTCAACTAGGCCTCTGGCCTGGCCTGTCAGGTAGCTCCTGGATGAGCCATCCCTCTATCCTCCCTCTTCCTTGAGCTTCAAGAAATCAAGGCTAGATTAAGTGGCCTTCTGTCTCTCAGGGGCCATCCTAGACACGCCATACCCAAAGATGTCCCTGCCCAGGGTCCCCATCCACATCCTCAGGTGGACCCTGGAACTCTCAATTAGAGCAGAGCTGTGACTAGGAGTCAGGAGAAAACGGGCATTCTCCTCCCCCTGTCCCCACCCCCTGCCTCTGCAGGATTTAATAACTGCCCTCCTTAAAGATCAGGAGACGTGATTAATTCTGACTCGAGGATTATTAAAATGCTTCCACCAAGCATCTGGCATTAAAAGTTTTAAATCAATTAATCTGTTGTTTGTGGAAAAGCACTCTAGTTAGCACAGCTGCAAGACACTGCTCAAGTTGCAGTTGGGTTGGGAGAGGTTGTGCTGGGGGAAGAGCCCAGGCTCCCCTGGGGGCTGGGGGACACCCACTGGGCTCCTAAGCCCCTGCTCTCTCATTCTAGTCTTGTGTGCCCAGTTTCTCAGCAGTCTCTTCCCCATCCCCCCATTCCCAAACAAAACATAGGATGCTCACTTGATTTTGAATTTGAGACAAACAATAATTTTCCATCAGCCTGTGTCTGGCACCGCTATCTTGGGCATACTGATATTACAAAAAAAAATCACTTTATTGGTTGTTTCTGTGAAATTCAAATTTAACGGGGCACCCTGTACTATTTTAGTTTCTCAGTCTGGTGACCCTGGATAAAGCATCTGGGCCATTCTTCATATAGGAGGTGGAATTCAAAATCATGATAGCATGACTTGGGCAAGACTCCTAGGTGTTTAGTCAAGGATGTGAGATCCTGGCAAAAGCCAGAACTTGCATCCGGGTTTGAGCCTTGGAACCCTGGCCCTTGGTCCAGTAGGGTTAAGACTGGTTTTGATTCTGGCCAGCTTGCTTCCTGCCAGATTCCCAGGGAACCCTGAGTGATGCTTCTGCTTCTGCTCTGGTGCTGCCAATGGTCAGGCAGCCTTGATCTCTGGAGGCATGCACACACGCCTGGAATTCCTATGCTGGTGGGCGAGGAAGACTTTTTTGAATGATACGTCGTATAGAGAAATTATATTCTTGGCCTGTGTGGTCCTGAGGATGTGGCTGGTGTTGTTTGCAGCAGATGGTTGTTCTCCCTGGAACTCAGAGTTCCATAGCTCCTCCATTTATCCTGATGTAGGTGTCTAACCGTTAACCATGAGAGCATAGCTGTGTCTGAGCTACATGTTCATCCCCAGAACCCAGCCAAGGCCGGCATATGGCAGACCCCGAACAGAAGTGTTAAAAAATGAATTCATTAGGGCTAGAAAGATGGCTCAATGGTGAAGAGTCACACATTGATTATTGATCTTGCAGAGGACCAAGTTTCTTTCTTATCACCTGTGTTGGGAAGTCTCACAGTATCTGTACCTCCGGCTCTAGGGGGTCTGATGTCTCCCCCCACCCCTACCCCACAACAGTCACCTGACTCCTGTATATGCCACCTCCACTTAAAAGTAAGTTATGAGGAAGCAAACCTTCCCTATGTTCTCATCCCACATCCCAAGTATCCAGAGTTGTCATTTACAAGTCTCAAAAGAAAAAGTGAATTGACCAGAATCAAAACCAGCTTTGAACCATCTACTGGACCAGGGCCCAGGATTCCTGGGCTCAAACCTGACGCTAGTTTCAGCTTTAGTTAAAATCTCCTATCCTTGACTAAGTCCCTGCCCTTTCCATTTCTGCATCAGTAAATTTAGGAGATCATGTTTAGGCATCTGCAGCCCAGACATGCTGTAGCACCTTGTTGGTGCCAATCTCTGCAGCCCATATTCGATTAGATCTAGTTGGGTGGTGCCTCCTGGGACCACACAAAGGCCCAGTGTCTAGGGGAACACGAGGCACAGTGAGCTCAGAAACCCCAGGAAGGTCTGACTACTTCTGTTTGTTCATTGTCTCGCTGGGCTACAAATCAGCCTTAGGTTTCAGTTCTTTGCACTCAGGGACCAAGCTTGAGCTCTCTTGCACCCTTAGCAGCTGGAGAGAGAGAGAAAGAGAAGGAGGGAGGGAGGGAGGGAGGGAGGGAGGAAGGGAGGGGGGGAAGAATCTTCTCCCCAACTTTGCATCTGAGCTTTCTTTGACCCTGACCACACCTCAGACATTTCTTTTCAGGCACTGCCGTCAGCCCAGATTTATCCCTCCTTGTGTCTCTCATGTAAAATGCATCTCTCGACACTTTGCCAGGTTAAATGATTTAACAGCCGAGGCAGAGAGAATTAGGGGTCTGGGAGCAGGAGGCGATGCTTGCTTTTCAGACGAGATTGGAAAGGAGATGGAGATTGGTAGTGGTGATAATCTCTTATTTTAATAATATAAAATAACTGTCCCACTGAATCAGAGTGAGCGATGAATTCTGTGGCCTGGGGTTAGAGACAGCCCAGCCCAGAGGGGACAGCCAGTGCTTCAGGATGCTGCTCTGGGGAGATTGTCTCTCTTGTCTTCATTTTTGGAAGGAGATTTATGCCAACACTATGTTGTCACTGTCCTGGGACCCCGTGTCATTAAAATGTGGCGAGTCAGAGAGCCTGAAAAATTTGTGGAGCAGGGGTGTTGATGTATGCATGTGAGTAAATGGGAAAATGAAGGAATGAGATAAATTCAAGGAGATGGATGGCTGCTCACTTTCCTCTTATTATCGATGGCCAGAAGATACTCTGATCTGTGATCCCAGAATGGGAGTCCAAAGGCAGGGCTATGGTCTAAATGTCCCCTATTAGAGGTGGGGCCTGTTAACTGGGGCACATGACATGGGGGCCTTGATCCTACTTCAGTAAATGCAGGAGAAGCTCCCACTCCTCAGAGTCTTCATGGGCAAATACATATCGACTATTTCCCAGGTCTGGCCTTGCTGGTGGTTTGCTGGGAGCTTCCAAAAGGAGCCAGGTGGAGGGGAACAAACTCTGTGGCACATGTCAGCTCTGCAGGGCGTCCTTCCCAGCCGGCTGCTAATGGCCCCCATAGCTGCAGACCTGTCTCCCTCCCTGGGGTTAATTCATTACTCCAGCCCCACTCAGATCTCATCAGGTTCAAACGTCAGGCTTTAGTATGCAGCTAATGAGTCAAATGCTCTCTCTATCTCTCCCTGTCCAAGGACTGTCTCTCTTTTCCTCTTCCCTCTGCTCAGACTATTGCAAATGTCAGAGATTACGTGGGAAAGAGCAGAGACTGGGACCATGTGGGGTAGTGAGGGGCTCTGTTCCTCTTCCTAAGCAAGTGGGAAATGGCTCTATTTACTGTACTCATTTATGAAGACTGAAATGTTCCGGTGATGGATGTCCACTCCCATTGGGGCTTGAGAGTCGAGAATCATCAGAGCACATGGAGAAGTGCTGGAGAGAAAGGATAATGGAGAGACAGGCTGATTCTCTGCACTTGGTGTCTTTGCTCCTCATTAGGCAACTCCTGCTTACGAAAACTCATTATACATTGAGTCCATGCAAAGCATCTCCCAACACTTCGCTAAGGCTATGAAGTTGAACAGATTGATCGCATGTGTAAGGAGACAACTTGAGTGTTGTCATTAGAAGTCTCCAGAGCCAGACTCCCTAACTTTGGATCTGCTCCTCACTTGATGTATGAGTTTAGGTGAACCGGTTAGGCTATTTTTGCCATCTGCACAATGGGCAAAACAAAACAGCACTTCACATGGTTAAGGGCATTAAACAAATTGACACAAGTAGTGTTTGTAAATGCTGGATAAGTGTAGTTATTATTCCTATGTGGTAAGAACTTAGTGTCCTAGAGTAGAAGATAGAATGACCCAACCGCCGATGGTTGCTTAGTGTATAAGCAGGCAGTGTGATTTATATGTGTTAACTTCTTTAATCCTCTCAGCAGCTGCACAGGGTGGTTCTCATCATCATTACCATTTCACTCAGAAAGAGACAGAGACGGAAGCCTGTTCTTGCCAAAGGGCTCCCAGCTAGCAAATGATGGAGCTGGATTTCGATCCTTGCTCTGTCAGACTTGGGGTTGAGCCCTTAGCCACAATTGCATGGCTTGGAAGCCAGAAGAGATACCACTCCAGAGGAGGGTAGCGCTGTCTGGTAGTACGCGTTCAAGTGCGGTGTTGTTGGACCCACAGAGAGTCATGAGTTTTCACTGTCAACGGAGGCTACCCAAGGGTTTTCTGGTGCGGGCCATTATACCTGGAGGTTGACTAGGCCTTCTCTACATGGATGGGGCAGGGAGGTGAGAAGCAGAGCCCATTTGGGAAACTCCAACTCAGATGGCTAGAGATCAGATATATGGGGTGCACAGGGGTGAGGCTGGGAGAGGCATGAGTAAGGCATTGTGCTGGGTGCCTGCCACGGTGGGCTTGCCGTAAGGAACTGGAAGTATGGAGCTGAGAAGGTTTCTTGGGAATCTCTTTACCATACTGAATCATGAAATCTGGACCTTAGAGGGCAAGGCTTGAGACTGGGTAGACAAGAAAGCTGCTGCCACCATTGCCATCCTGTTGCTTTACATGAGGCAATTCTGCTGCCCACCCAAGGAGGCTGGAGGCCAGCCATGAGAAGTGGCCTTTCTAAGCACAAAGAGATGGGGGGGGGGTGTTTCTGACTCTTAGAAGATAGTGAAATGATTGAGCTACTTGTGACCTTCAAGGCCTCCAGGAAGCTGAGGTGTGGAAGAACAAGGGTATAGAAGCTGAGCTTTCCCAGGAAGAGATTAGGTTTTCAGCTGTTCATCAAGTGGAACACACGTAATGAAGGGGTAGGTGGGCATGAGGATATTTGAGTTCAATCAAGAGGACCTTGTTGCCAGTCAGATTTCTGTTTTTATGACAAAATGCCTGAGGAAATCATCTTAAAGGCAGAAAATGACTTTGTTTGTGGTGTGAGGGGCTTCCAGGATCTGTTATTTTGGGCCTGTGGAGGTTCATAGTGCATCAAAGTATATGATGGAGTGAGCCTGTTTACTTCATGGTGGCTAGGAAGTGTGAAGATAGAAGGTAGGAGAGGTTGTCTCAACATTTTCAGAGGGACACCTTCACAACCTGACTTTCTCCCATTAGGCTCCAAATCCAAAAGTTCTGTCACCGTTCAATAGCACCATCAATTAAGGTACTAAGACACAGGCACTGTCTGCAGGACATTTAACATCAAAACCAGAAATGTCACAGCTTGCAGGCCATGTGCGCGCCCCAGGACAGCCATGAAGGGGGCCAACACAAAGCCATAAACACACTTAAAACATTGTGTGGTTTTTTTTTCCTGTTCTTAAAACTCAGTTGTCTGGTTCTCAGGTGTGAACTCCGTAGATGAAGTCACATCCCAGTGTCAGAAGAGTGTAAGGAAGTTTGGATCCCAAAGTGGAACTATCTTGAGTGGAAGCAATGTACCAGGTGAGTTAGCACAGGGAAGTCAAGGATGAGACTGAGGCCGAGAGCAGGGCTCTGGCCATGTTGTCCACCTAACAGCATAAGGGTTGTCAGAGGAGTGAGTCTAGCCAGGGAGTATAGCTGGGGACCCAAATCCAGTGGCAAGGTAAGCTTAGCATGTATCGAGATCTCATCTATCTGGAAGCAGAGTTAGGCCTAACGTTTTTGGAGAGAAATCCCAGTGTCTCTTAATTATTTACTGAAGAAAAACTTGGAATGACATGAGAGACTATAGAGAGGCTGGAGATCCGGCAGGCTGTGCTTGCCCGAGTTAATACTTTCTTAAATACCCAGATCACAAAGAGAGACAAACGTTTGGCCAACAGGTGTCTTTTAATGGTGTATGGTACTTTTCTTTAGTTTTATTAACTAGGGGTTTACCTCCCTTTGATCTACTGTGGTTTGCAAATCACAGTAGGAGAAAGCATGGCTGGGTGGGGTGAGAGGTCATGACATCAGTCAAGAAGGGCCGGCCTTAGTATCTGGAGCATGCAGAGGTTCTAACAGGCCAGGGAGCCATGTTGACTGTGTTCCCGTGAGATGACTCTTCAGATAGGTAACACGGTGGAAATAGTACTATTGGCTGAAGAAATGGAAGGCTGTGAAGTGTTCTCTACCCATTTTTTAATTGGAACAACTGTAGCTTTTAGTCAGAGAATTCTAAAAAGCTCGTGAATCACACTTGACCTTGAATTATAGCATTCTTGTGCCTGGTTTGCTCAGTGCCTGGTCTGAAAGCTCCCTGCTGGCTGTACCACTGTCCAGTTGCTATTCTCAATATGATGAGCTTACATCATGGGAGAGAAGGGCCCCGAGACGGAGATCCAGTTCTCAGGAAGGCAATGCTTAAAGACCTACCTAACACAGACTGCAACTGTGGTACAAGCTGACATATCAGAATGAGAATCTTACACTAGAATCCATCACAGAGGCTCCATAATTGTGCCTGGAACACTCATGAGGAGGGTGGGAGAGGATCCTGCAACAAGGGAGGAGTCTCCTTGTTAGAGCTAGATACAAGGAAAGAAATTAGTTTACTTCTCTATCACCAGCCCACTTCCACTGTCTCCAAAGTTGTCCCTACTTTATCTTCTCCCTTCCAGGGCAAAGCAATACCAAAATCATCATCACTATCATCATCACCATCATCACCATCACCACCACTATCATCATCATCATCATCATCATCATCATCATCATCAACAACAACAACAACAACAACAACAAAACAACAACAACATCAACAACCACAACAAAGCATCCCTCCTTGCTTTCACTTGAGCTCAGAAGGAAGTTCACACTCCAAAACTCCAGATCTACTTGGTTTCTGCATGCCTGGCTTTCTCTACTCCCACAGTGTTTACTGCGCAAGACTGTAGCTTATTTAGAACTCCCTCCACTCGGATGCACAGTGTGATTTCCTACCTGGACACCTTTCCAGAGGCCTCATTCTGTCTTGCATACACCCACACCCACCACTGCTTCCTGAGCCCAATTTAAACCTCAATTCTCCTAGACAGATCTTTGACGGCCCCCTGGCCCTCATTCACTTTCAGCGTAACATCTGTTGGGTGTGTACCATGTGCCAAGCGTGCTATGTGTTTTCGCCTCATTTAGACTTCCCAGGAGCTCTGTGACTTCAGGTCAGCTCTCAGCAGCTCCACAGCTGGGGAGAAGTGGCAGCGGTATCAAACCTGGATATTGTAGAACCCAGAGCAGCGTTCTTCACCCTGCCACACACAACGCAGTCTGTTGTCTCTTTGGCTTGTCATGTGAAGAATGTATATCACTGAGTCTCTTCATATGACACAAAGGGCTATGGACACTACATGAAGATGTGGATATGTAAAAGTTGGGGCTTCTGATTGAGAGGCAGTGCAGTTTCCTATGATCCGCTGTCTGTCCTTTGGCTCTGCTGTGGCTGGACAAGTTGCTTCAGGTTTCTGAGCCTGTTATTTTCTTTGTTAAAAGCAAACAATAACTCTTATGTAAGACTTAGGCCTTGGTAGGGGTCAAATTAAAGTTTATGCCAGTGCTCTGTGCACTGTAAATAAGGCAGAATTATTATTATTACTGTAATCATCTTTAGTATTACCCTTCAGAGATGAATTACTTAATTATAATAGGCAGAGGGCACGGAGGGAGTCTTGTAAAGTAAAGATATAACATGAAGGCATATGAGCTGATATTTTGAAAATTGCATTCAGTCTGTTAAGGCTTGTTAGAGATGGCCAATGCTGGCAATCTCATCTGGGTATCTTGGCTCACAGGCTGATGGACAAAGTTCAAAGTGATGGAGAACTGCTGCTGTTCTTGATGCTGCTGCTCTCTCTCTTCCTTCTCTTCCCTGTCTCCCTCTTTTTCCCTCTCTTCCTCTTGACTCAGGGTCTTATTCTGTGATCAACCATGATTTTGTTTATTTTTATTTATTTTATTATGTTAAGTCCCAACTTAAATGAATTGCATTCTTTTCCACCTTAATTCTACCTTTATTCATTTTACACCCCAATATCAGCCCCTCTCTTCTCCCAGTCTCTCCCTCCCACAACTTCTCCTGCCATTCCTCCTCCCCTTCTCCTCTGAGAAGTAGGAGTGTCCCTCCTGAGTATCACCCCCTCCCCATGGTACATCAAGTCACTGCAGGACTCTCTCACTGAGGCCAGACATGGCAGCCCAGTTAGGGGCTCAGGATCCACAGGCAGACCCCAGATTCAGGGACAGCTCCTGATCCAGTTGTTGGGGGACCTGCGTGAAGAACAGGTATAAATCTACTGCATGAAGAGGAAGAGAGGGTAAAAGAGGAAGACAGGGAAGAGAAAGCAGCAGCATCAAGAACAGCAGTAGTTCTCCATCACTTTGAACTTTGTCCATTAGCCTGTGAGCAAAGATACTTGCATGAGGTTGCCATACTATATATGTGCTGGGGGCGCATAGGTCCAGCCCATGCTCACTCTTTGGTTGATGGTTCAGTTCTGGGAGCCCCCAAGAGTCCAGGTTATTTGACTCCACTGGTCTTCCTGTTCAATCCTGATTTTGAACACACAGAAGTCCTCCTGCCTCAGCTTCTTAAGTTTGAGGGTTACAAGTATGAGCTGCCACATTTGGCCTGTGAACCACTACACTTGGCCAGAAGTTTTTAATATTGGACAATTCTAGGAGGAAGCTCTGTTGGTGTTATAATAGTCATAAATAGGATCTGTGCTCTTCCAAAAGTTTAGGAAGCCACAAACAAAGGAGAGAGCTCTGGCCATGAAGTCTGACACAGGTTAGGTGCTGAAAAAGAGGGCCTCTGATTTTTAAAAATGTAAGCCAGTTACAGCAGTCGTGAGAGTCACCAGGAAGGAATGTTTTGTCCAGCCAGTTTGGCCCTCACAAAGAGTCTGTGACAAGATGTTCTCCATCTTGCACCCAACAAGAAGGTGGCCTTATGTCTACACGTGGCCAGGATTTCCCGGTGATGGATGAGATGAACATCTAGGAGGCTCAGGGATCCTGAGCCTCAGTGTACAAACATGAGTGGCCCTGTCCAAGGTTTTGGGGAAGGATGCTCCATTAGGTAGGAGTTGAGAAGTCCCTAGCAGACCAGAGCACATAGCTGAACACCCGGACAGTTTCTACTCGGGCCCCTCACTTCCTCCAACTGTTATGAATTTGATTTTGTATTTTATAGCTGGATGTATGTGTGTCTCACACTTCACATCTAACAGACAACGGAACAGAATAGAGCATTTGGGTTGGGACTCCCAGACTGTGTCTAAGGAAGAGAAAGCAGCTTCGTGAAGTTGTCAGAGGCCAGAGCTGACTGTTCTACAGTGCAGTGGCTTGACCCAGTGTTGGGTGTTTTGACCACAAAGCGACTTCTGGGTCAAGTATGTTGTTGTTGTTGTTGTTGTTGTTGTTGTTGAAACTCAGTTAAAAACTTCTGTTTGCTTGTTTTCCTCCCATGAGCCTTGTAGCTTTCTACAAAGACTGTGTGCAATGGCTTTAGGTCCTTTTGAGCATGGAGTCTTTGTTTGCCCAAGGAGTGAGGTTCATGGCTGATACCCACTGAATATACTGATATTGCCTGACACAATGTTGTCCGACGTTGCCCGTGTTTTCTGTTCCCTCGTCTGCCTCTACTTTCATTTTTTTTCTACTCTTCTCCACAGCCAGAATTCTGTGGGGAGACATCTGGAGCCCGGAGAAGACCCTTCCCCAGCCCAGTAGGATTTCTGCAAGTAGTGTAGGTTTAGGCGTGTAATGAATTTAGATTTAATTTGCAAGTGAAAAAGCTTGCTTTCTTTTGTAGCTTACACCAAAGCTCAAACGTCTAAGCTTCCAGGGTTTAAGTCTAATTAACTGTATTTCACAGCTTATTTAAAGAAAAGAATGGAGGCATTAAAATTGTAAAATCTAATTTTTGAGTAAATCTTTCAGTGCAAAATTAATGTCGCAGTATTAGAGCCGCCTTGGCAATATATCTCTTGTCTTCAAATTTCAAAATGAGCTTTTGCAAACATGAAATTATTCATTAGACTGTCTGGTAAAGAGATAAATAAGTGTCTCTTCAAATCCTCGATCTCCTCTTCTCTATTTAGCCGGAGACAGAGTTATTTAGATTGAGGGGCAAGTGGGTTGATCAGGTTTGTGAATTTGGACAGGTAAGAAGGCAAGGGAAAAAAGCAAGAGTCTATATATGTTGACAGAGGGAGTAGGCAGAGATGGAGCTCCTTCCCTGTCCCCAAGCCCACTCCTGAGGAATTGATTGGGGAGTTACATTGTGGCCAGAGGCAGGGTCCATCGGGCACTTCTGTCTGAAACACCTAGGTTCTTCTGTACATCCGGGTGGACATTTGCTTGTCCATTTTTTTTTGCCCAAGTGGCCATCATTCTTCCTGGTCCATCACTGAAGCATCTTCAGCATCAACTCTGTTCTCTTTGTCTCCATTGTCATGGCTCTGATTTAGGCGCCCACCAGCCCCACTTTCTGTTCTCACTGCCTCTTCTCTTCCTTTACAGGTCTCTTATGCAGTGCCTCTTGATGTGATGTTCCAATGTGAATCTGTGCATACTGCCTCAAGATCTTGGTTCCACCCCAGTCTCTCCCTACAATGAGTACATCCAGGCATCCCTGATGTCCCCCATACACCAAGGCACTTGCTAAATGTTTTTTGTTTTGTTTTGTTTTGTTTTTAGTGATGATGAAAGTCTAGATCCCCAGATTCATGTTTTCCAACCTTAAAGTTCACTGGGTAACCAACCTCCCCCTTTTACTGGCAGTAAAAATTGGAAGGAGAGTATATAAGCAACTTGCTAGGGTCACCTTATCCTGGAGAGAGTCGCTCTGAGATTCTATAAGAGGTGGGAAAGGCATGCCTCCATGAGACGGGATCCTTGCTTCCTGTCCCCCAGGACCAAAGTCAGTGACCCTAACTTTCCTTTTCTGACTTGCTAAATGGGAATAACCCCACCTGGGCCAAAGGGGTTTGGAGAGGCCTAGAGATGATTCTGTGGTGTTATGAGTCAACTCCCTAAAGCTGCTGCCTAGGACACGAGCAGAGGCGACCTTCAGAAGTTCATAGCTACTTGTTTTGGACTCTGGGATGCAGTGATGACATTTAAGGAGGCTAACCTGCATGGATTCCTGGAACAGCATAAACCTGGCCCCATGGTGCATACCTAGAATCCTTGTAATGGGGAGGTGGAGACAGTTTGAGGTCAACCTGGACAACAAACAGACAACAAAGGCAAGCTAATATTTATATGCCAGCATTTACCTAATATTTTGCTTATCTGTACCTTTCATTATTTATGGATCCAATCAGTAAACATTCACTATTTATTCATCCTGAACACCGGGCAGCATGCTAGGTGCTGAGGACACGAGGATGAGCTACTTCCCTACTTCCTTTGATCTCCATCTCTGGCTTGGTCCATGGGAATGGCCTCCTGTCTCCCTGCATCTCTTTTTGCCTCCTTTACATCTGTTTTCCACAGAACAGACATATGAGTATTTCAAACTACAAACAGTTAAATCAAAGTGTGAAGGGATGAGGCCCACTGTATTGGCTGGTTTTGTGTGTCAACTTGACATAGGCTGGAGTTATCACAGAGAAGGGAGCTTCAGTTGGGGAAGTGCCTCCATGAGACCCAGCTGTGGGGCATTTTCTCAATTAGTGATCAAAGGGGGTAGGGCCCCTTGTGGGTGGTGCCATCCCTGGACTGGAAGTCTTGGGTTCTATAAGAGAGCTGGCTTGCTCAGCCTGCTCTCTTATA
>JADRCD010192586.1:0-49858 GCA_019843815.1 Montemys delectorum
ACTGGTCATACTCTGCTCCTCCTATGCAAAGGTGGTCCCAGTTCTCCCAAGACAAGGTCTCTCTGTATAGTCCTGGCTGTATGGGAACTCAGTATGTAGACCAGGCTGGCCTTGAAACTCAAAGGACCTGTGTCTCTAGTCCTTTGTATTGGGATTAAAGACAGGTGCTACCACACCTTGCTCAGACCCAATCTCAAACAACAAAACTAACAGCTGGGTTGGGAGGAAAGTTAAGGAGTCCCTGCTGGGTCCAAAGATCCGTGGAGTACAAGTCAAATGTGATTTCATTTCTTAACACGGTAGGGTAGGTGGAACTCCACTTAAAACAGGCAAGAGCTAGGAGAGGTCAAAGCTCAGAGAACATACAACTGTGGGGCCAACTGTGGCTTTTTCCTAGTCCATAGAAACTCAGTACTGGTCATACTTTGCTCCTCCTATGCAAAGGTGGACCTGGGAAGGTGGTGCTACACACCTACTTTCCTAATCGTATCCAAGGATGGGCTCACCGTGACTTTTGTGCCTTCCCACATGCCCAGTGTGATGATGTAAAGTCAAGTCCTTAGAAAATTCATGTTCACTGTTGGGAAGAAAGAGTAGCTGACTTCAGGAGAAATCACTTGTCCCATTGAATCAGTGACAGCCTCAGTTCGAGGGTATTATCTCGTCTCGGCCAACATTGGTTGAGCTAATGCTTCTTATTTTTGTTTTGAACTACAGAGACTTAGTGATAAAACTGGGCCTGTAGCTCAAGAGAAAAGTTGACACTTGAAAATGGCCAGAACTCGCCTCTCCTGCTGTTCTGTGCGTCATGGGCTGCTGCAGTGTCTGCCACAGCTATGAAGAAGGGCGGCGGGAATACACAGGGGAGGATGCCACACACACTCCCTTGTAAGGCTCTGATTAATTTTCTTGTTGCTTTGTTGCACTGAAATGGAATTCCTATATCCCCATCCCCTACCAAAGTGTTTGAGCTTTGGAAGAAAAATTAATAACTTTTTGTCAATGAAATAATTCATATGCAATGAGATTATCAATCCAAGAAAAATGTAATGTGCTTGCTGCACCGCTAGTTTTGTTATATAAATTGGAGACATAAAACTAAAGATTATTCTATTTGCAAACCATTTGGTTATATCATAAAAGTTGGAATATGAGAAATATCTTATTGGGATAGAGTGTGCTTGTTCCATGGGGCAGATCTTAAGTTTTGCGAACTGTCTGATTTCTTCTCTTGGAGTTGTATTCATTAAATACTGTGATTATACAGATCCTTAACTGGGGCTTTGCAAATGTTGTTTTAAAGAATTCTGTTCTAATGAGATTTGTCCATTTGGAGATCAAATTAGGATGGAAACAACTGCTTCTGCTAAGTTATTTTCTTTTGCAAAAAAAAAAAAATATCTCTTTTTGTGTGTGTGTTAAAACCTACTCTTGAGTTAAGCGAGTTCTAAGGCTGCTGGGAGACCCAGGTCAATTGAAGCGAACAGTTTCTTTCAGAAAGAGACACCAATGTGGAAACTGCTGGAAGGTTCTGGCATCAATCAAGTGCCTGTTGGGACCTCCCTGGGTAGAAAGGGCTCTCTCTGTACAGCAGGGTAGGCCACTTATGCCAGCAGCCTTCCCCAGCCTTCTGCCTCTGTTGGACCTTTCTGTGCCACCACAGAGAGCTCAGGCAAACTGACTGTCCACAAGGACAAGTAGACCTAGGAAGAGTCAACATCAGCCTCAAACCACCCACTGGAACAGTTCCTAAAGCCTCTCCCATAGCCTTCCGACTTTGAGTAGCCATGCTCTTGATTGTGACAATATGGCAGCCTAGTAGGTTAGACAGTTGGGGATATAATCATTGGTCCGTTTCTGAAACACATGAATTACTAGTGGGAAAGGCCCAGCTGCAGTTCGACCTCCACTGTGTGCTTAGCTGGAAGACCGCGCTTAGCAGTCTGTCTCCTGTGACACTGCACACCTCTTACCTCACTTCTGTAAATAAGGTTGTGAATCTGTTTTGTAATGTGAAAAATTCATAAGATAACATTGATATTTTGATTTGTAATATTTCTAATTGGTAGATTTAATTGAAAAGTAAAATTAATTTATTTTTATATGTTCAGGGAAATTTTAAAGAAAGTCAGACCTTTTGTAGATAATTTAAAAAGAATCAGTGTGGTTTATTTTACATATGTAACCCACTGGTTGTTATTCTGTAACAATTTGTATAAATGGTAAATTTTTGAATGTGCTGTTATTTTACTTAGATGTAAAATTCCACATGTATTAAAATGTACAAAGTTTTTGTTAATAAAATTTAATGATGTTTATAGCCATGTGCCATTCTTTCTTGGAGAGGTGGCTGTCCTGAATTCAGATGTGCAGTACTTCTCATCACTGTGGGTATGTTTCACTGTCTTGTAGTTGTCTGATTTCTCAAGGGTAGGCTGTGCAGAACAGCATGGAGCTGCTCAGCTGTGTCCAGAGATGGCAGGTGACTGTTTAGGAGAGAGGGTGGGTGGGTATCCACAGTAAGAAGGGAATTGGCTCTCTAGGAGACATTTATTAATAGCACATTTTTTAAAAGTAGCATGCACACTTGATTAAAAGACTAAATTCTGTTGTTCACATTATTTAGAGTAAATGAGAGGCGTTCTCTAAAACATCCATGTGTTCAGTGATCCTTGGATCATGGATACACCATAGTTTTTGACCCAGACATACCCCAGGGTATAGAGATGCAGTCTTCTTTGTAATTAAGAGTTGAGTGAATATGAAGGAAAGAAAAAAACCAACCCTTGGCTCCTAACTGTATTTTGTTTTAATAGGGGCCATGTATCCTGGCCAGCCTTGGACTCCATGTGGGTAGCTAAGGCTGCCCTTGAACTTGTCCTTTTTCTGTTAATGCTTGAGTAGTGAGATTTCAGGATAGTGCTGTCACCTAGCTTCTGTGGTGCTATGGCCAGAACCAAGGGCTCCCTGCAGTTAGTATCTTCATCTCCGGCCCTGCGTCCTCAACTTTATTACAGAGTGAATTAGGTTTGTAGGAAGAAACAAAGAAATTCATTTTAGAAGATCTTTTCTGTTGGCCAGATGTGTTGGTGACGCCTGCATCCCCAACACCAGCTGCTTTGACTGAGGACCCTGGTTCAGTTCCCAGCATACACATGGTGACCCAGCTGTCTGTAACTCTACTGCCAGGGGGTCTGACACCCCTTTTTTTGACCTTTTGACTTCTGTAACCACAAGGCATGCAGATGGCACATTTACATACATGCAGACATTCATTCAGCCAAAATTTAAAACAAGAAGGGCAGGTATTATCTCTGCAAAGATTAAAGACCATCACTCAGCTAAGATTGTAGATGCAGCTCTGTTTAATCTCACTTTAGGGAATCCACTGTACAAGGAAGGATTCTCTGCTTTATCAGTTCCCTTCTTAAAAGCGTGACCTTTACCTTGTATGGTTTTCATCTGGCTAGATAGGACACATGGGTGGCTGCCTTTGGAGGTGGCAGTGGTACCCGGGTCAGCTTGTCCCCTGGACTGCACTTAGTCAGATGGCATCTTGTTTGTGAGTGTGTGGCGTGTCACTCTCAAGCACTGGACACTGAAGCCAAGGAGATGAGGGTACCAGACAGGTGTGGTTAGGCCTTGGTTTTCCATTGGTGGTGGTTTTTGAGTGGACTAGGCTGTCTCCAGCCCACAGCTCCAGTTCCTCTTGTGCTGAGATGTGTAGGCTTGCTCCTGTCTGCCTTTTCCTCCCTTAGCTCTGTGGACAGCTTGTGCAACTAGGAGCAGAGGTTGTAGGATGATGTATCCCTGGTTCATCTGCTTCTGATCAGATCCACAGGCGAGCCTCAGTTGGGTATGGTAGTACAGCCCTATAATCCCAGCACTTGGGAGGTAGAGCCAAGAGGTTCAAGAATTCAAGGTTATTCATTCAGGGTCAACCCGTGAACCAGTCTCAGAAACCAACGGAAGAAAATGAACTAGCCACCCCTGTAACTTTTTTTTTTTTTTTTTTTTTTGTCCAAATTAAAGCAAGCCTTTAAGAGGAAATACTTCCATGGCACTGGAGCTAGGATCCTGGCCTTGGAGGGTTAGCCACTACTTTACCACTGAGCTGTGTCCCTACCAGGAAGTTCTGTAAGTCTCTGACTGTTGTGGTCCAGCCTCCTTTTCAATGTTAGCAGCAAAGTGAAGGACACCCAGCACCCTGTCACCAAAGAGGAAAGACTAGGAAAAAAAGAGGAATTCCTCATTATTCTCCCCCTTCTTTAATGCTACACGTACACACATCCCATTTAAAACATTTTCCCTTACATTTCTATAGTTAAAATATTGTACATACACAGATTTTTGACCTACTTTTATTACCTTATCAAAGTGGCACATATGAGAGAGTTTAGATTTTAGGAGCTGAATTTTATATTGTCCCACCATGTCGACAACCTGTCTGGCAATGCAAGGGGATCATAGGGGGAGCTGGAGGGTTGGGGGACTTGTATAGCGTTGGGTCTGATGGGAGAGCAGGAAGAGCTTTGAACATGTGTGCAGCTAAACTGCTGTCAGCAGCTGCACAGGGCAAGAGGCAAAGCGTGAGCCCTAGGGCTGGCTGATGGGGACAGCAGACAGACATGCCGTTTTCTAGATCTAGGGACCCAGGACATTTACTATCCAGTTATTTCTCACCAGCCTTCTTCGTGCTGCAAACTTGGAATAGCATGAAGTGACCTGCAAGAGGTTTTCTGGGCTCTGCCCCACAACCTGACTCATCTGATTTCCTCAGAACTACTTGGTGAATCATGGTTACTCCTGGCAAGCATGGACTGCTTTTACTTCCTTGGTTGCTGCCACAAGAGCAAGCTTCCTCTGTGCTTGATGTAGCCGGGCTCTGTTTTCCCTGTTGCACACATTTGGGAGGCAATGGTTTAGTCACATAAGGCCACGTGAGCATTACGTAAGCATTAGGCAGGTAATACCTATGCATGGTTTTTGTAGTGCTGTCTGGGGTAGTTTTCCCTGGATGGAGCCAGTGTGGAACTTGAGATCTGTTGGGGTTGAGACCCTTCCCACTACAGCAAACCAGCTATCCTGTTCTTCAGGGCCTCTCATCGGCCCGTGTCATTCCCAGGCTCCAGGATAGGTGAAAGCCTGTGTGTGGTGCTGTATGGCTATCCTCCCAGAACTCAAACCATAGAAGGATCGGGTCATCTTTAGCTACAGAGTGAGTTCCAGACCAGCCATGGTGGTCTCAGCCATGGTGGTCTACTCATGGATGTCTCCCATAAGTATCTAGCATTTAAATACTTGGCCCATAGTTCTTGGCTGTTTGGGAAGGACCAGGAGATGTAGTCATCCTGGTGTCACCAGGATGTGTGTTGCTTAGCTCACTGCACCAGTCCCACACAGCATGATCACAGAACAGAATGAAGATGTAATAGTACAGAGGGACAAGAGGTAGCAACAAAATAGGAGGCATGGTGGGACTGGGGATTGGCTGATGTGAAGAATTCAGGGGAGAAAGTGGACATGTTCTGGTGGGTCCCTTAGGGATACTGACCCTCAGTGGCCTGCTCAGTACCAACCAGTGGCAACTCTGAACACATTGGCTTGTTCGCTCTCCCCCATCTCTGTATTAAACACTATGACCAAAGCAACTTAAAAAAGGAAAGCCTATGGTTCCAGAGTATGAGTCCATGGTGGCTGGATGGAGGCAGCAGTAGCAGGCTTACTGCTAGCAGTCCAGTAGTGGCTTACTGGAGCCACAAGCAGGAAACAAAGCTGACTTTGAAATAGCTTTTGGAACAAAGACACATACGTATTCAAATGCTAGAGACTTACTGGAGACATCTCACTGAGATGACCACACAGCCTGGCTGGCCTGGAACTTACTCTGTAGCCAATGACGACCTGATCCCCCTATAGTCTGAATTCTGGGAGGACAGCCATGCAGCACCACACCTGGGTTTATAGGGTCAATGCTGGGGAGGACTCTACCAGCTGACCCAGCCCCAGCCCAGAATGTGGGGTTTTACTTCTATTCCCATCACAGAATGGGATCAAAAGAGGACTCATACTGATTTCCAGGATTAGAGGTAGTCAGCCTGAGAAAATGCTATGGGTGCAGTACTTGGGTATACAGTGATGTGAACAGTTTGGATGTGGTCCAGGAAATGGAGAACCAGCTGAAAAAGAAGTGCCCAGTAGTAAGCGGGCGTCTTCGTCTGACAGTCCCTCACAAGCGAACGCGCACTTACAGAACAGGGCCACTGTTAACAACACATATGGTGGCTGAAAGCAGAAGCAGCCCTGTGCTGGGAGCTGGAGGCCGAAGCCAGAGTGCGTCTTTGCCAGGACTGTTCCAGTATGGGAGCTGTCTGTGTCTCCAATGAGAGGAAGACCACTCTTTCCTAGGGACTTCGTGTGGAGCTTTCCCCCATGATAATAGGTCAAATTGCCACCACTTTGAGGAGGCCAGCTGGGCCTGCTTGCCAGACTTGGACTCACATCTTGGAAAGGGGGGAGTGGGGAGGGAGTCAGGGAGCTGCTTGCCAGTGTCCAGGCACCCCCACCCTCCAGCTGTATGCCATTCTGTTCTAACTGCATGTGCTTTGGAGGTCTCTGGAAGGTGTTAGACTCTGTAGGTGGGGAAGGATTGCCCCTCACAATGTAGCCTTGGGAAGACACCATCCCTGCTGGGTGCAGACCTTCAAATATGGCTGCTTTAAGGGTACTTCTGCTCCTACCCATAAACCCTCACCCACTGTAAGTAACCCCATATAAACTGGTTACCCTATATGGATTTTGGAGTTGTTGGTTTGTCTTTGAGACCTTAGGCGAAGCCGTAGACATTGAGTTTTGGCAACAGCTCATCAGCCTGAGAGGCCTTACTGGCTAACAGTAACAGTACTCAGGTGTCATTGTGTAGAACTGGGCATGGCCACAAACAGCACACTGCAGCCAGTGGGGTACATCTCCTGCTTGGCAGCATTTTGACTTTTCCTTCTAAAGTTTCAAACAAGGGGCTGGACTGAAGTTCCATTTCCCTCAGCTACATACATGGTAACTTACAGCCATACATAACAAGGGGATCCAATGTCCTCTTCTGGTACACAGACACATACGAAGGCAGAATACTCATCCCAAAACAGAACAAAACCAAAAAACAAACCCAAAAACCTTTCCAAGTTTCAAACAAAAGCAAGAAATTATTTAAAAATTTTAAGATACATGTATTAGTGTGTGCGTGCGCGTGCGCGCGCGCGCATGTGTGTGTGTGTGTGTGTGTGTGTGTGTGTACCATACATGAATGCAGAGGTCAGACACGTATGTGTGTGTGCGCGCGCGGGGGGGGGGGGGCCTGCGGCTGTGTGTGACGTAGCACAGTATGAATGCAGAGGTCAGATATGTATTTGTGTGTGTGTGTGTGTATGTGTATGTATGTATGTATGTATGTGCGCGCATGCATGCAGCGGGTGTGTGTGATGTACTACAGTATGAATGCGGAGGTTAGAGGACAGCTTTGGTGACCATGCCTGGTGCACTCATTTTTCCCCGCCTTGGCTGGCTAACAGATGTCCTCATATTTTTGACATCACACCCTCCCCTGGAAACACAAGGAAAGCCTGTAGACAGCACCTTATAGCATCTATAATTGATTCTTTTTTTTTTTTTTTCCCTAAGGCACATGACGTTTAGAAATACTGAGGTACAAAATGCAGGTTTCTGCATGACTTTTCTAGCGTGCTCGTTTGGAAAGTGACAGTCATTGTCACCTTCCAGCAGATTCAGCTCTTAGCTTGCTTTTTCTTTTGGACCAGTTCGACCAGCAGCTTGTATCTAGCAATGCAGTCTTCCTGTGGGGGGAAACAGAGAGAGGCGGTGACAGTTAGTTCTTCGGCCAGCGCTCCTGGTGCTGTCAGCTCGATGTGACCTACTTCTCTGCTAGCTAATGCCCACCCAATAAGGAAGCCTATGTTCATTTCCTTTGGAACCTTCTGGGAAAGCCTACCTGGTCCCAGGCAGACCTGGTCAGAGAATACCTGCTGTAAGAACAGCCAAGGGTTGCCTATGGAATGCAGTGTGACATTCTCCACTCAGCTTGCTAACCGCTTCCTCCATGGGAGCGCCACCTCATCACATCCCAGTCTACAGAATCCAAGAAACCTGGGGCCATAATGCTCTCATGCTTTGGATATGCCTCTCCCTGGTGGCTGCTGGGACCTTCCTGTGTGAACGGCAGCACATGACTAGCATGGAAGGTGACCACGCTGAGTGGGACGAAGGCGGAGAAGATGGAAGGAAGTGGCTCTCTAGTTTCAGGTGGGCATCATATCTATTTTAAAGCCTATTCTCTTCCTGTCTAGATGATACCAGCCCTATAGTACTGTAAGCATGTTAGTTCAGGGTGTAGAATAAGCATCTGGTAAGTGCCTCCCTTCATCACACCATCATCCACCCACGCCTTCCAAGTATCAGCACAGAAACAGCCATGGTCACACTCAGCACTCGGCTCTCAGCAGGACAGTGTGGGTAGTGCTGAGGGCTGAGCAAGCAGGTGGCATAGTGTCTCCTGGCAGGACCTGAGCTGACACCAGAGGGTCAGGGGGCACCCCTCCTGTGCCGTGGTCTTGGGCTGCAGTCACAGCTAAGGGACAACTATGGGGCTTGGAAACCCTGTTCTCTGGGGCAAACAAAGTTCTCCTCCCTCTCAGCAGCTTTAATTTTGAGCAAAACTCAAATGTATCACACATGTAAATGGCTGAGTCTGACAGACGTTAGAGAAACTCAGTGAAATAATTACTTTTGGCAAAGCGATTGGAGAGATTGGAAGAATTTGTACTTAGAGATGAACTGCTAATGGCTTATTTTTCTCCTCAGAAACTTGGTTTCATCATTGTAAAGCAGGTAGACCTGTGCACTCTGGGACATGCATGGCCACAGGCTAAGCTTTCCAACCTAGAACTGCAATTAAAGGAAAATCAGCATGTGAGTGCACATCACCATAAAGAGGTTACTTTGATTCCCTGTGCCTAGAGGCCTCACACTTGGAGCACAGCCTGCAGGGAAGAGCTGTGCTGGGGAGGATGGCTGCCCTGGAAACCTTACCCAGCAGCTCCAAGGCTCCCAGTGCAAATGGCAGTGGTGGGGAAGGCATGCTGGGCTCTCAGCAAGTCACCTCTGCTTATGTTCGAGAATGACGTCTTAGCAGCTGCTCACCTCTGGGTGATGAAGTGCCACCAAAACCAAACCACTGCAGAACTGAGTTACCCTGACAGTGTAGGCTTGGTCCTCCTCGCCCTCTGGCTCACTTGTCACAGAGCCAGAGGGCCCTGGAGCAGGGGCACTTCTTGGCAGCTCTGTTTCACTCAGAAAGTCCTTCCTGAGATGAACTTTCCAGTAGGCTGGCAGGCTGCAGTGGGACGTTTATGCTTTCTTAAAAATATATACACGTGTTTATATACATACACACATTATATATCACATATATCTATAATAAAATATATTGCATTTATGTTTGTGTGTTTGCACATGTGTGGCCATAGACATGTTGGGACAACTTGAGGGAGTTGGTTCTTTCTTTCCACCATGTGATTTCCAGGGACTAACCCATCAAGCAAGTTTGATGGCAAGCACCCTTGCCCACTGAGGGCTATGTGGCCAGCCTGAGTTCTGTTTCACAGCTGGCGTTTTCTCTGAGAAGAGCTAGCTATTCTGCATAATGACTACATTTAGCCTCCTGATCTCACCTCTGCCATGGTAAGTACGCACAGCTGAGGGAAACTGAAGACAACTGTGAAACACAAGGTCCGGTAGCCAGTGGGCATAGAAGAGAGGGAAGGCTGTAAGCAGGGAAGGAAGCAGGGTCTACCCACCCCACTGCACAGTGCCACACACCTTACTCTTAGACGGGACACATTTGGCTATTTTGTCCCAGCGGTCAGAGGCTCCTTTTGGGTATTGCTGTAATGCCAATTCCAGAAGTTTCTGCTGACTCTGAGTCCATGCCTCCTCTGCAGCACGAGTTCTTTCTTTTTTCTGTTTCTCTTCATCACTGGAATCATTTTGTTCTGATATATCAAAGTCTTTTTGCCTCCTTCCTCTCAGCTTCTCCTCTGGCTCCACTCTGGTTACTGCCTCAGCCACCCTGGCTGACTTCCGCCTCCGAGGTCGGGCTTCTGTGGTCACTGTCTCCTGCTCACCCTCAGCAGTCTCTTGCGCCTCATCCTCCATGGCTCCTGCTGAGTCCTCCCTCTGCGTGATGATGTCATCTGGCAAAGCTGTGGCTATCTTGATTGGCCTGGAATTCTGAACGTTTGACTTAAGTTCAGAGAGCCTGATCATTCCTAAAAAAGGACCACAGTACAGGAGAAAGGGCATGGTGAACTTGGGCAGTGTGCTAGGTATTTTACATGCGCTCTGAATACCCTAGTCTTCTCCACGAGGGAAGTCGTTCTCTGAACGACATGGAGTTGGGCTGGGCCTGCTCCCTCGTCTTTGTCCTTGTCACACTGTTCTGAGGAATAATGGGCATATATGGCCAGACTTCGATCAAAGAGCAGGGATCCGTTAGAAAAGGAAACCTGACACTTACTGGACAAGCAAAGGGATTCTCTATAATCTAGGACTCATCAGTTCTATTAGCAGAATGAAAATACAGTAGGCAAACTTAGCACTGCACCTCCTCTGCAGACAGGTATAGATACAGTGTTCTAACTACTTTATTTACAGTATGTGCATGAGCCACAGTATGTTCATGTCACAGTATATGTATGGAGGTCAGAGGACACCTTGTGGGACTTGATTCTTTGCTTCCACCATCTGTGTCTCAGGGAATTGAACTTAGGTGGTCAGGCCTGGTGGCAAGTGCCTTTACCGGCTAAGCCATCGCTACAGCCCAAGGTGAATTTATTTTATTCTAGAAACAGCGTTTCTCTGTAGACTTGCTCTATAGACCAGACTGGCTTGGAACTTAGAGGTTCACACTCTGAAGGAAATTCGCCTCCTGAAATTCACCTGGCTTCAAGGTGAATTTTTACATGCAGAGAAAGGATCTTGTTTGTTTTTTGAGACAGGGTTTCTCTGTATAGCCCTGGCTGTCCTGGAACTCACTTTGTAGACCAGGCTGGACTCGAACTCAGAAATCCACCTACCTCTGCCCCCCAGGGATTAAAGGCGTGTGCCACCACTGCCCGGCTGCAAAAACTTTATAATTGAGCCATCTTCCCAGCCTCAAACTTTAATTAAAAATAGCTAAATGTGGCTACTGGTTACCAAATTAGATGAGTGTTTAGCCTCTTTGGAGGACACTGTTAAATGTAGATAAGCCTTAAAATATCCTTTAATTAATGGATTATTGCCATTTACCAATCAGTACTGCCATTTAATTATGAAACACTCCAAGGAGGAATTTCAATATAAAGATACGGGTGATTTGTTTGTTGGTTTGTTTATGAGACAGCATCTCTCTGTGTTGCCCTGGCTGCCCTGTGTCCTGTCATATAATAAGGGCAGCAGCAGAAAGTTACTAAATCTCAAATTCAGAGATCAGCCTGCCTGTACTGGATTTAAAGGCTAATGTCACTATGCAAGGCTAATGTGTTTTTTTTTTTAAATAATTTTTATTGCTTATCAAGGACAACATTCATTTGCATACACCTGTTTTCCCTACCAAGCAGCACTCAGGCTCATCCTTCACTTGCCTGCTGCCCCTGCAGACTGAGTAGCTTTCTGAGCTGACCTTAAGTTCTGGGGTTAAAGGTGCTTGTCACCAAACCTGACATTCTGAGTTTGACCCCAGGACCCAGATTATGAAGGAGAGAACAGACACCCCCAACTCCACACACACTGGCTTCTACATGCACAAAAGCAACCCAGAGACACATAGACACACACATTTGAACACACAGAAGGAGAATTAGAAGAGGTGATATGGCTGCCTAGCACCCTGTAAAACGATGGTTGCTCCCCAGTGGAGTGGTGGAGTGAGCGTGCTGCCCATCTCCTCTGCATTAAAACTTTGTCTTTGTAGTTATAAGGCACCAGCAAGGAGAACCAGGGCACTCTAGACAGTTCTAGACTGCAGAAACTGCAATTTCTGTGCATGGATGCCAAACTGATTGCTTTCTAAAAAGACTAAGTGAAATAATAAATTTGTCTGGTGAAAATTTCATTAATAATATTGAAACATAGAAAAAAAATAACACTGGATAAAGTACCAAATTTCTAAGTTAGCTCCAAAGCCTATTCTGATGGCAAGTATTTACTTGCCATCCATCATAGCTGCATAGGACGGAAGCAGGACTCAGTGATGTGGTTTACAGTGAGTTAGTCTTAAGCCAATCAGTCTACCTCCCACATTGCTGAAGACCAGTCTCCTAGGGTTCACTGAAATCCCCATCTCCCAACTCAGGCTTTAATTTTTTTATTAATTTAAAAATTTTAATTTATTTCATATATATGTCTGACAGTTTGTTTTTGTTTTTTTTTTTTTTGTTTGTTTTTTTTTTTTTGGCAGATTAAGTAACTTTCTGCTGCTGCCCTTATTATGTGACAGGACACATGGGTTGTTCTCTTACAACATGTGGGTCCCACAGACCTAACTCAGGTTGTCAGGCTTGGCATCAATCACACTTTTATCTGCAAAGTCATCTCGTTCACCCACATCAGCTGTCTTTGCAAACTGATGTAAGGCCACCCCAACCCTGCTCCACATGCACCTCACACATGCATATATATGTTCTAATGTACTTCAGGCTGGGCGTGAACTTGCTATATGAGGATGCTAATCCTCCTGTCTCTACATCCTAATGAGATGACAGCCCTGTATCACCATGCCCAGTAACAACTATTTTGGCCACAAAATAACATATACAAGATAATATAAATAGGGGTTGGCAAGATGGCTCAGTGGGTAAGAGCACTGACTGCTCTTCTAAAGGTCCTGAGTTCAGATCCCAGCAACCACATGGTGGCTCACAACCACCCATAATAAAATCTGACGCCCTCTTCTGGTGCATCTAAAGACAGCTACAGTGAATTATGTTGAAGTGAGTGGGCCCAGAGCGAGTGGGGCCGGAGCGAGCGGGGCTGGCAGAGGTCCGGAGTTCAATTACTAGCAGCAACACACATGATGGCTCATGGCCATTTGTAGAACTACAGTGTACTCATACACATAAAAAAAATAAAAAATAAATCTTTAAAAAAGATAATATAAATAATATATAGCATACAATAAATGCTTTATAGCATCTATTTTCCAAATGTTTCTTCAACACAAATATCTTTCCAAATAGTTACTTTTACATTCATTTCTTAAAAAGTTAACTTTGTTTCTCCAGGAAAATTTTATCTGGAGTGAAGTTTAGAACTTTAATTGATTGAAAAACGTGAAAATTGCCAGGCGGTGGTGGCACATGCCTTGAATCCCAGCACTTGGGAGGCCAAGGCAGGCGGATTTCTGAGTTCGAGGCAGGTCTGGTCTACAGAGTGAGTTCCATGACAGCCAGAGCTACACAGAGAGACTCTGTCTTGAAAAACCAAAAAGAAAAAGAAAAACGTGAAAATTTATTTCACTAACTTTTAATTTTTTTTTTTAATTATTTATTTATTTTTTAAGACAGGGTTTCTTTGTACAGCCCCGGCTGTCCTGGAACTCACTCTGTAGACCAGGCTGGCCTTGAACTCAAAAATCTGCCTGCTTGTGACTCCCAAGTGCTGGGATTAAAGGCATGTGCGCCACCACTGCCTGGCCTTCACTAACTTTTAAAAGCATTTTGTGTGCCTCCGTGTGACATGAAACAGTCCCAGGCTTGCTCTCCATGTTATTCAGAAGGCACCATCATGACACTAGAGGTAGTGAGGCTCCCAGGTTGTCCTGGATGGTAATAAGCTCAAATCAAAGAATGAGCAATGAAGCTACCACCAACCTGTTTTCTCTCTGAAGTCTCGGCCCATATGAGGCCTCTGCTCTCTTGAGTGAACACAGTGAGACTCTGGATTAATTGTGTACATTAAATAAAGAAAACCTGTTCATTCCTCACTATTTTAGATTAAATATGAAGCAAGAGAAATCCTTATATAGTCTTCCTATACTGTAAAGGACCATTTTTCCCTTCACGTCGTCTCTCTCTCCTCCCTCCCTGTGTGTGTGTGTGTGTGTGTGTCCACTGAAATCTTTAATGATTTACCTTGTAACTGACAGTTTAAAGTACTCCACATTTTGTCTTCATCTCATTTTATTAATATGTCATATTTATTAATATTAGCAATGGTAATAATTAGGTATTGGCCATCATTGTCATTCATTGCTTAGCTAGACAAACTTAAGTTTTCCTGAAGCAACAATGAAATTCTGAAGTCTTCAATCATTTTTCTTTCTGTTGTTTCCTCATGGATTTTTTTTTCTTCCAAACATAAGGTCTCATCTAACCCATATCAGCCTTCAATTAGAATAACTAAGGCTGGTCTCTCTCAAGTAGATTAAGAACTACTTTGTAGACTTCAAGTTGGAGAACACTATTTCATAATTTTTTTAAAGGAAAGCTGAACTGGGCAGTGGTGGTGCACACCTTTAATCCCAGCACTTGGGAGGCAAATGCAGGTGGATTTCTGAATTCGGGGCCAGCCTGGTCTACAGAGCAAGTTCCAGGATAGCCTGGGCTACACAGATATCTTGTCTTGGGACAGTGGGAGGGGGTGACAACTGTGATTGGTCATGCCTATAGAATCACTCAGCTACTCAGGAGGCAGCACAGCGAGACCCACAGAAGGTGTGTGTCAGTTTCTCACTGTAATGTGCAGTAGCTTTCCAACAACGCATTCCTCCAGAAAGTTCTGGAAGTGGACTTTCTTGTGATATACTACTGTTACTCTCTGTCTCTCTGCCCACATAAATCACTTCATTCGTGGAAGGAAGCTTAAAACAGTCTTTACTAAAGCTAGGAGAACACATACTGAACTCGTCTGAAGATACTGGGACCCCTAGGTATGCTAACACTCCACACCTTTAAACTTAAATCAACTTTGCCGGGCCAGACTGATTATCTATGATTAACCTTTCAGAGAAAGGATCAGTAGAGGTTTCTGGGAAAACTACCATCCCTAGCACTTAAAGAAGGGATTATTCTTGAAGAAACCTTGTCAGATTAGTGATAAAGTAGAAACTCACTTGGGGAGCAAATGATTGACTCTTTGATTTGCTTGGATTCATGGAATAAAATCGATTAAGGTAGCAACTCACCTGGGGAGCTGGTGACTGAGTCCTTCAGTTCCTTGGCTTTGGTTGTCACCTATTTAAAAACACAAAGAGCAAGACAGCTTACTTTCCACATGCCCTGTAAACTGACTGTCTCCATATAAGGCCCACACAAAGGAACAGGGGTAACGGAAGCTATAAGCACAGAAGACCCTCATTCCTCTGTAAAGGTATAGAGTGGAAGAGGTCACCAGTAAGCTATAAGCACAGAAGACCCTCATTCCTCTGTAAAGGTATAGAGTGGAAGAGGTCACCAGTGATTGGGCATTGTTGAAAGGGCAACAACATCTCAGACTCTTGGGAGTGCTAAAGCTTTCCTCCTGAGTGCAAATGTTGGCAGTGTGTACAAGTACAAACAACTGACCAGAGTGTGCCAAACTGTTATCTGCACACTCTTCCTCCAGGATGTCTGCAGCCTGAGAATGCCCACATACAGAGACTCCTACGGAGACATCTAAGACCTTCACCTCCACTTGTGCTGAGATTCCCCATAACACATGGGCTGTTGTGGTAATTGGTGTGCTCCATCAGAGCAGATGCAGTGCTCCAGAGCCCAGCTTTTCTCTATGTGCATGTTTTCTTTCTTAATTCCCTAACTACTCCCAGCCTCACTAAAACAGCAACTCAGGTCAGGCTACCTACAATGTCTTGCTCTAAAATTCCCCTCCACAGTAGAATCAGAACCTGAATCATTTCACTAATTTCTGTAAAAGTTAATTATAATAGATTCCTTTTAAAAATAGTTTTAAGAACACGCCCAGGATTGGATGTGAGGAAGATACAACATCTGTCCCAATACCAGGAGTAACTGGGACCAGCGGGACCAGACACACAGGAACTCTGACAGCCCAGTGGTTCAGGTTTCTTCTGGTCTGTCTGAGCTGGTTCCCTGAGCAGACCTTGGACGCAAGCTCTGCAGCCAGTCCCACAACACCCAAAGGAAGCTCCACTCCCAGATGCTCTAACACACCTAGGATCAGAGGTGAGGAGGACACAACATCTGTCCAAATACTAGGAGTAACTGGGACCAGTGGAACCAGGCACACAGGAAGTCTGCCAGCCCAGTGGTTCAGGTTCCTTCTGGTCCCACAACACACAGAGGAAGCTCCACTCCTAGGCACTCTAACATACCCAGGATCAGAGGTGAGGAGGAAACAACATCTGTCCCAACTCCAGGAGAAATTGGGACCAGCAGGACACAGGGACACAGGAAATCTACCAGCCCAGTGGCTTGGGTTGCTTCCGGTTTGTCTGGGCAGGCCAGTGCCCTGAGCAGACCTTGGGTGCAAACTCAGCAGTCATTCCCAAAACACCCAGAGGAAGCTCCACTCCCAGGTGCTCTAACAAGCGCAGGATCACAGGATCCCAGAAAGGACAGGCTCCAGTCAGATTTAGCAAGGGCAGGTAGCACTAGAGATAACCAGATGGTGGTGGTGGGGGAAGCATAAGAAAATAAACAACACAAACCAAGGTCACTTGGCATCATCAGAACCAATTCTCCCACCATAGCAAGTCCTGGATACGCCATTACACGAGAAAAGCAAGATCCAGATATAAAATCAGTTCTCATGGAGATGATACAGGACTTTAAGAAAGACATAAATAGGGCCGGGCGCTGGTGGCGCACGCCTTTAATCCCAGTACTTGGGAGGCAGAGGCAGGAAGATTGCTGAGTTCGAGGCCAGCCTCGTCTACAGAGTGTGTTCCAGGACAGCCAGGGCTACACAGAGAAATCCTGTCTCAAAAAAAACCCAAAAAAACCAAAAAACCCCAAAAACCTAAAATAAGTTTCCTTCCTTCTAGTGATAAAGCAACATATATTACAAATTGAGTAGGAGCCAGTTACATGAGTTCAAATTTCTGTTTAACACAAGGAGTCTGTGATTCAGAGTGTATGTTTGCAGTCCTCACATAATCCTCAGGTAACTCAGGAAAGAGAATGTTGACTGCCACTGATAATCTTCAGTCTTTCAGACTCCAGCTCACTTGCTATCTTAACTATTGCTAAGATAACAGAAATTGGGCTGGAGGGATGGCTCAGCAGTTAAGAGCACTGACTGCTCTTCCAGAAGTCCTGAGTTCAATTCCCAGCAACCACATGGTGGCTCATCTGTAATGGGATCTGATGCTGTCTTCTGGTGTGTCTGAAAACAGCTACAGTGCACATATACATTAAATAAATAAATAAATAAATAAATAAATCTTATTAAAAAAGGTAACCTGTTGGCACAATGGCTCAGCAGGTTAAGGGGCTTGCAAAACAAACCTGGTGATACCAGAGTATATCAAACTTGATATGAAACAGTGGAGAGATAATAGTTGTTATTTGGCCTCCACACATGATACCAAAGCATATGTAATCCCACACTCCTTCCCCACACAGATAACAAACAAGGAAAATAAAAAATTATGCAGCTAATATATATATATATATATATATATATATGTGTGTGTGTGTGTGTGTGTGTGTGTGTGTGTGTGTGTACCTATGCCTAAGAGGTATATATTGTTTACTCTAGTAGTTTTCTATTTGGATCTCCTACTCATTACAACTAAGAATTACTGTAGCTTTCAAATTCAAGGTATATTCTATTACCTGAACATTAAACAAACCACTTGAAAAATGTTTTCAATTGGTAGGAAGTAGTACTGAACATTCCTATTATGTCTCCAGTGCCTTTAACTGTGCTCGTCTTATCCATTAAAGGGGGGAGGCTTTCAACTAACTGACTGACCATGTCTATAAATAGGTTTTTTTTAAAGATTTATTTATTTATTATATGTAAGTACACTGTAGCTGTCTTCAGACACTCCAGAAGAGGGTGTCATATCTTGTTACGGGTGGTTGTGAGCCACCATGTGGTTGCTGGGATTTGAACTCAGGACCTTTGGAAGAGCAGTCAGTGCTCTTAACTGCTGAGCCATCTCTCCACGCCCCATAGCGTGGACGGTCATCTGTAGGCAGGAAATACTTCTGTGACAAACACTAGCATAATTTTTTAGACACTATTAGTGCACCAGTGAAGACTGAATTAACCCAGCATGCCTACACCCATATTCCTCTGTGATTCATAGCTTCCCAAACATTAGGAAAAGGAGGCAGCTTAAACTACATTAGCTCTTAGGCATGTGCTAAAGGTCAGTAAGTCATTATGCAGCAACTCAAGGTGCTACATTAAGTCCCTGCTAGACAAGTCAGTGATAGTATAAGAATATGGATTACACAGTGAGCTTAGAGTAAGTAAATATGAGACCTGGGCAGAAGGGTTGTGAATTTGATGCCAGCTTGGGTTTCATAGAAAGATTTCTCCCAATGCTTTTAAAACCACTTTAAGCTATCTTTATATCATATCCTCCTGCACCAAGCATGTGCAGTGCTGAGGGTGGAACTCAGTCTGGGCACTGCACATGGTTGATGCAGGAGAGTAAGAGTTTCACCAATGCTCGGCAGTCAGCTGGCAAGGACTTTGAGAGGTGGCCCTGCTCAGGACCCCGGCTGCACTTACCCTTTGGAGTCAGAGGATCAGGAGACTTTGCCTGAAGGGTGATCAACAGAACAGCTGCAGTACATGAGGGTCTAAAGGGCAGCGTGGGCTAAGAATGAGCCACCTTCACTGTGACCTCCATGGTTATAGTTAAGTTACAGTGCTCCATGGCCTTCACCAAATCCCTTTTCTAGAATACTATCTGCAGCAGAGTGGTATTGTTTATACCAGCAGAACATTTCCATCCTGCTGTCACTCGCCATCCCTGAACCTCCCTATGGAACTGGTGTCACAAAAGAAGCGCAGACAGGCTGACCAAGGCAAGATAAACAGGAAGTCAGGTGTGAAGAGCCCCTGGGGCTGCCTTCTAGGAATCTGACTAGGGCTAGGGCAAGGAAGTAGGCTCAAGAGGATTACAGCAGGGGAAGGTGCTCTTTGTGTCTTGATGGGTCTTGTTAAGACCCTGAATACAGTGATCCTGGGACCTGAGTCTATGCTTTGTTTGTTCCTACTGTTTATGCCTTGTTCATTCCTTGACTACTCTGTTTATGCCTTAGGACTGACCATATTCTTTGTATGAACCTAGAATGATATAAAAGCAGACTAGAAAAAAAATAAAGCTGCTTCAGCTTCAGCGCTGGCTAGAGTCATGTTCTAGTGCTGTCTAATTGTCTTTTCTTTCTTTAGTCCTCACCTTGAGAGCCTGCTGACCAACTGGGCAGGTTTGCGTAGTCAGGACAGCAGCACCAGGTCCTTTTAAGCTGTGCTCTTTGCCCACGTTACCTTTGTGCACAGAGCCAAAGGACTGCAGTAACAGTTTCTTTTTAATTCAAACGTTCTGTCACAGAAGTGACATTAGTAATGAAATATCTTCCCACTATATTCAATAATTACCAAAGACTGACGGTTTGCTTAGGGTGTCACTGTAGTTAGTTAGGATCATGTTATTATTCATATACGGATGGCTCTAGCCCCTCAAGGACTTGTTTCAGAGATTTCATTTTAAGACTGTGTTTATAAGAAAGAGCTTGCAATAGTCAGTCTGCTGCTGCCTGCAGATCAAGATATAGAACTCTCAGTTGCTCTAGCACCAAGCCTGCCTGGAAGCTGTCATGCCTCCTGTCATGAAGATAATGGACTGAACCTCTGAAACTGTAAGGCAGCCCCAATTAAATGTTTTCCTTTATAAGAGTTGCCATGGCCACGGTGTCTCTTCACAGCAATGGAGACCTAGTTAAGATAATTAGTTTGATTATTACTTTGTTTTGCTTGTTTATAAGTTTTTTTGTTTTGCTCTGTTTTCAGTTTGTTTTTCTTTAGACAGGATCTCATGTTGCCTAGGCTGTCCTGGAGCTTGCCATGTAGATGAGGGATAATCTTCATCTTCTCTCCCTCTCCCTCTGCCTCTGCCTTCAAGTGCTGGGGTTTAGGCTTATACCCAGATCCCCACTCTGACTTGCTTTATTTATTTATTTATTTACTTACTTTTTATTGTTTAAGAATTTCATACAAATATTTGATATGTTTTGATCAATCTACCCCTAATTCTTTCCTGTCCCTCCCACCCACTTTTCTCCTCCCAACTTCAGGAGCTCTCTGTCTTTAAAACAAACAAACCAAAACCAAGCCAACCACCCAGTAGACTGGGGCTGCCTGTAATGGCATGAGGAGATTCTCAGGGTCCCCATCCCTGAAGAAAGCTCTCTCCCTCCTGTAGCAAGCATCAGCAGCCAATGGTTCCTCAGCCAGGGTGGGCCACCCTGCAACATTCTGTTCTCCAGGCTAGCCTCAAATCCCCAAATGTCCTTTTGGCCCAGCTTCCCTAGTGCCGCCACATCTGAATGGGATCAGAATGGAAGAAAAATCAAGAAGGAAGAGAAGGAGAAGGAGGAGGAGGAGGAGGGGGAGGGGAAGGGGAGAGGGAGGGGGAGGAGAAGGAGGAGGAGGGGGAGCAGAAGGATGGGGAGGGGGGAGGGGGAGGGGAGGGGAGGGGGAGGAGGAGAAGGAGGAGGAGAAGAAGAAGAAGAAGAAGAGGGACTCACATCTAGAATAGACAAAGTAACAAAGATCAGAGCTGGGGGCTAGACTGATGGCTCAGTAATTAAGATCATATATTGTTCTTTCAGAGGATCTGACTGAGTTCGATTCCCAGCATACTCATCTCAGGTGGTTTACAACATGTGAACTCTAGCTCCAGATGGATTTTACACTTCTGGCTTGTGTGAGAACATGCTCTTACAAACTCATACCCAGAAGTGAGCCTGTGTGCACACCCACTCACACACACAGAGAGAGATCTAATTAAAAAGACAATGAAGAGACCTGAAGAGACAGCTCAGGTAGGACAGAAGACACAGATGCATTTCAAGGAAACACAATTAAAGGCTGAGTGAAATAAGTAAGTCAGTTCAGGATACAAAAGAAGAATTCAATACAGATAGAAATACTGAAGAAAAAGAAAAATGACAGGATCCTAGAAATGAAAAGCTCAGAAAGCTCATTGGAAAGATTTAGCAATAGACTAAATATATTACATGGAAGACAATATCAGAATTTTAACAAAGGCATAGGAACTGGATCAGTCAGTCAATGTCACTGATAAATTAAAAAAGAATGGAACATGGGAACATTTTAGTATACCAGGGAAAGACCAAATATACAAATTAAGCTCACAGAAAAAGGAGAATTCTATGACAAAGTTACAAAAATAATTTTCAATAAAAATAGAAGATAATTTTAAAATCTAGAGGGTGGGGGAAATATACATAGTTTTAATACAAGAAGCATACCAAACACCAAATAACAGGGCCAAAAAAAACTTTTCAGCACACACCTATCACATTATAGTGAAGACACTAGACATACAGAATAAAGAAACAGTGCTGAACACTGCAGGAGAAAAGGCCAAGTCACGGATGGAGGCAGGCCTAAAAGATACAATACCATCTTAGGCTATTATACCCAGCAAAATTGTTTATCATCATTTAAAATAAAAATTTTTTAGGACAAAAACAGACTAATGGACAGAGCTACGCTCCAACCATGGCTGCTCCCATATACATATCTTTGGCCATTTATTTAAACTTTGGTCCCATATCAAAATCCTGAAGATGGCTCTCTTTGTTCCTCTTCCCAGTGTGGCCATATTAAATAAATCTTTTTCTTTTTCTTTTCTCCTCCCACCCCCTCCACCTAAACAAATGAGCTACAGAAAAATAATACTACAGGAATATATGGCCACTGAGCCAGCTTTACAAAGACTATTTGGAAAAATATGTCAGGCTGAAGACAAGAATAAATATATATAGGGAAACAGAAGAAAAAAATAAATAATACAAGGATAGTTAATAGAGGTTTAAGAAAACATTACAGAATCATGAAAGTTATAGGACTACATATCTTTCAATAGTAACTGAATATTAATGATTTCTATTCTCCAATAAAAAGACAGACTTGATTTGGTACAGCAAAGGAAACTGTCAATCAAGTGAAGACAGCCTACACAATTGGAGAAAATATTTGCCAACTATATCTATCTATCTATCTGTCTATCTATCTATCTATGACAGAGGATTAGTATTTAGAATATAGAGAGAATTAAAGAACAAACTACTTAACAATGGACTAAAAGAAAGTTCAAATACAAATGGCTAGCAGGAATTTTAAGATGTGTTCAGCATCCTTTGCCATCATGGAAATGTCTTACCCAATCAGAATGGCTATCATAATCATCAAGAAAATAAATGAAAACACATGTTGGAGAGGAAGTAGAAAAAGGGAAGTTTTCATCTAGTGTTGGTAGGAGTGGAAACTGGTGCCCACTATGGCAGTCAGTGTGGAGGTTTCTCAAAAATGTAAAACTAAAGTTACCACATGAGACTTGCACATCCATGTTCACTACTGCTCTACTGACAGTAACTAGGAAATAGAATCAGATGAGCTGCCCTGCAACTGAAGAATGGATAACAAAAATGCAGCATATATATACAGTGAAGGCAGTACAGTATCATTAGCTATAGGCAAAATACTATATAGCAGATCTCTAAAGGTCTCACGTATATCATGTAGCTCATGCTAGTCTGAGTGCTAGGATCATTAGTGTGCACTCAGATAAAGGTAGTCATCTCTTGTTCAACTAAAACTGACTAGCACAGCTAGGTTTGTCTACATTGTCACATAGAGCAGCATTTCCTTCTTCGTATGCACTGACCACATTTTCTCTGTCTATCCTTTTGAGTTATCTCATTGTCTTGGCTGAATTGCTCTGATGGACACACAAGCACAGATGCATTTTCCACATCTTGGCTTAGTTTCTTCTGATTATGCCCATCCAGAAGAACGTCTGGATTTTTAATTTCTGGAGAAACCTCAATACTGTTTTCCATAGTACATTCTATTCACATTCTAAATAACAGGTATAGTGTACAGTATGCTTTATAGTTTTATGCTTTACATTTAGGTATTTAATCCATTTTGGCTTTTTTCATGGTGTAAGATATTTTCATGTACTTAGCATGTTTTAAAAGTACCATTTGCTGAATAGTCTATTCTTTAAGTATTCTTTGCATCCCTTGTGACTACTAGGTGACTGAATATGTATGGGTTATCCTTAAATACAGATATGTCATTATGTAAGATGTTGCAACCCAGTAAGTGCTTTCCACTCTTTGTCTACTCAAACTGTCCTGTTTTGGCAGGTGGTGGTGGTAGTGATGGGTGTCTGTACTCTGTAGAATTTCTAGGTGCCTTTTTCTTGGTACATGAATGCACACATTTCATACACACACACACACACACACACACACACACACACACACACACGGTGGGGAGGGAGGAAGGGAGGGAGAGAGGGAGAGAGAGAGAGAGAGAGAGGAGGAGAATATATACATTGCCCAAGCTATATGCTATACATACTATCTATTCTAAAAACACTCCTTCCCTAGGCTCTGGTCCTTGGCAGGAAGTACTCAATCTTCTGTTCCAACTTGCGCATCCTGCTTTTGCAGCTACACACTGATGTGACTGCTATTCCCTGACTTGATCTATTACTGCTTGGAGCTCATGTTTTCTTCTTTGACTCATCAATTTTTTTGCCGAAGGATAACCTCAGGTATTCCTCACACATAAATAGTTCTAGATTCAGAACATATCTTCTCAGAACTGTAAAGGAACTGTCTCCTTGCCTCCCAGAGTCCTGTAGCTTAGTCTCAGTGCTCATAAGTGTCCCCATAATCTTCTCCATAGATGCATTTGGTTGGAAAACCTACTAAGTGGCCCCATCCAGATGTCCCTGAATTCTGGAAAGCTTTACTGTCATTTACTGAACAAGGATTGCCTCTGGTTTCTTTTTCTTTAACTGGGACTCAATCAGGTCTAGATTTCTAGGGCTGATTTCCTGTATTTCTTTTCCATATGTTAAAACAGTTTGACTTTTTACTCTGTTTCCTAGGAGATAATTTTCAACCACTGTTTTGATACTTATTTGTGTTTTGATATTTTTTATGGTATCCTGTCCTAAAAGTGTCTGTCTGTCTATCTATCTTATATCTATTGTATGTGTGTGTATCTATCTATCTATCTATCTATCTATCTATCTATATATCATTTATCTGTTGTATGTGCATATGTGTGTATGTGTATGTACATGTGTAGGCATGCATTGGCCCCTGTTGTCCTTTTTTTTCCTTCCTTAAATTCAGCATTGTCTTTTGTGTGTTTGTTTGTTTGGTTGGTTTTTCAAGACAGGGTTTCTCTGTATAGCCCTGGCTATCCTGGAACTTACTCTGTAGACCAGGCTGGCCTCAAACTCAGAAATCTGCCTGACTCTGCCTCCCAAGTGCTGGGATTAAAGGCGTACGTGGCCTGGCTAAACATTGTCTTGATCATCTGGATCTTAGAATGCTGATACAAAGAGAGTGTATCAATAGGCTCAAACAAACTTATTAAAGAAGGCTGATATAGCTCTACCTACGTATATCCAATAAATATTTTATAATTTTCTCATAGTTAACTGCAACAAATTAAGTAAAGTCCAACTGTTAGAAAGTAAATAACTTTATATGACCAAATAGTTTATTTTGGAAAATTAAAGAAAGTACTTTGACAGTTATTTCTTATTAGGTCATTATTGTTAAAATTTCAAAAAAAAAAAAAATCACACGGGCGTTAGTGAGATGGCTCAGGAGATAAAGGCAATTGCTTAAGCAAAGTCCTCAGTTTGATCTTCATTCTCATGAAAGCAGAGAATCAAAACAAAAAACAAACTCCTATAATATTTCCTCTAACCTCCAAACATGTTAGGTATGCATATTCACACGTACACCAAAACTAAATAAATGTAATAAAAATCTCAAAACAGTAGAAAAAAACATTCCATTGATTCCTGAAACAATTGTTACAAATTACAACCAAAAAATTAAATTGAAGAAAGTTCCCCTATTATATTCAATGTCAATGTAAATAGCTCCAAACCCACATTTCTTTATTAAAAGAGAAATAAAAGCCTTCTGCATTAATACTACTTAATTTTCATCAGAATTCTCATCAGGCAGAAAGAAAGATTAAGTAACTGGCCTGTAATCCCATCACTGCTTTGGAAAGTTGAAGCAGAGTGACTACCACAAGTTTATGTTGGCGATGTTTAAGATAAAAAACACCCTGAAAACATCAAAGAACAACAAAGGGAAAAACTTTCAATGTAAGTGTGAATGGTACTATCACTGAAATTTAGAAATCAAATGAGCCAGCAAGAACTTGGTATAAAGCAACAGGTGTTCCAAAGTGAAGTGCTGTTGCATGTTTTGAGATAGAGAAGGGAGGAAGGAAGGTGGGAGCAGAAGAGACCAGGCTGGACCACAGAGAACAGAGAAAGCAGGAAGCTGGCAGCTTAGTGAAGAAGCCAAAAGGCTAGTCCTCATCCTTTTCAGAACTTTAGGTAGGATGCTAAAGACAATAATGATGGATCTTCAAAAATAACATAACACTATATTCTTAATTGACTGCTAAGCAGAAGGCTTCCTGGTCTTGAGAAGCTGCCATAACAACACTGTCTAAACCCTCCCACTGTGTATCTTCTGCCTCCTTGGCAGTTACAGCTAATTACAAGGGGATTTCACTACCTGGACTCCTCATGGGCAGACCCTATGCACTTCTTGTATTACACTTCGGCATTAATTATACAAGTTAAAAGCTAGCCACCTGGCTTTTGTTTTCCTGTCTACCTTGGCCTTTTCTAAACAAGCAGAAAATCTCCTTTCAGACTGTTATCATAAACAGAATGTGAGAGATTAGTGGCCCACAGAGCACCAGGGTCAGCTTACAACCTTTTAGGAACAAGAAATCTGATTCTCCCTGACCTTAACTTAGGAGCCTGCAGTTAATAATCACATTAAAGGTGGTTTTATATGCCAGACAGTTTTTTGTTTCCTTTGTTGTTTTTACAATTGGAGTGTCTTTTGTGGTTACTAAAATTATATGCCAAAAGGCATGTAATTAACATTTAAAATATTTAAGCCTCTTTTTTTTTTCCCCTGGAGGGAAAACCGGGAAAGGAGGTATCATTTGAAATATAAATAAAGAAAATATCTAATAAAAAAAAAGAAAAAAATACTTTACGTCAAAAAAATTAAATCCTAAAATATTGCTTTTACTTACCCAAGGTTTTAACAATTTAACTCTAATTATGACAGTTAATATACTCATTCTTTTTTAGACTGAGGACTAAAATGCATCTTTTCCTAGAATCTAACACCTAAATCAAGAGCCACAGACCGCAGCACTGCTGCACTCTCAGCTCCTCAGGAAGGGTCAACTGTCTCTGGAAGGAAAGAAGCAAGCCTGAAGCAGGCAAAAAAGGTCAAAAAGCAGCTGTGCAGCCTGGGGCTGAAGCCAAAGAACCAGGTCAGTGTGCAGGGTAAAGGAACCTGCCTCCCCTTCACAATCAAGCACTTAACAACAACAAATCTAATTAACACTGAAGCCAAAAGGAAGTGTAGGTGACCTCTTGAAGAGTGATTCACTCTCACTTGCCATCCCACCACAGGGACTGAGCCCACTGCAGCTGCCTTAGTGTGGCTCACAAGTCATTCTTGGGCTGACTCAAACAAGTTAGCTAGGCTTTTCAGAGGTGGCTCAGCAATTAAGAGCACTGGCTAGTCTTCAGAACTGGGATTTAATTCCCAGCACCTATGTGGTAACTCACAACTGTTGTAACTCTAGTCCAGGGGAGGGATCTGTCCTCCTCTGCTGGATTCCTTGGGTATCAGGCATGACAAACGTGGTAAATAGACAAACAGGTGAAACTCCCATACACATAAAATAAGATTAAAACAACACTATAGGGCTGAAGAGATGGCTCAGCAGTTAAGAACACTGACTGCTCTTCCAGAGGTCCTGAGTTCAATTCCCAGCAACCATATCGTGGCTCACAACCATCTGTAATGGGATCTGATCCCCTCTTCTGGTGTGACTGAAGACAGCTACATTGTACTCACATACATAAAATAAATAAATCTTTAAAAAAACACTATAATATGACCAAGACACACTATTTATGTGTATGAAATTGTCAAAGAATAAATACAAATAATTAAAAAAGCTGTGTCTTCAGATACCTGTTTGTTTGTTTTGTTGTTTTTTTCAGAGAATCTCTCTGCTCTCACATGTTGCTGAGAGATGCACAGTGAGTCTGTAGAGATGTGGCAGATGGTGACAGAGTCCTACGACGGCATCTCAGGAGGCTACAGAAGGTCAGGTTTGTTAACTATTTGCACGGTACTTTTAATCTTGTGAAAAGAGAAGATATCATGCAGTGTGTGCAACATACGTACTCAGTCACTGACTGAGCCACTTCATATTAAAAAGTACTGCAGACATAAAATCAGTCTCCCCAGGAGAAGGCTGGAGAGAGTAATAAAACATCTAAGATATGTTTATCTTGTTATACGGTGTAAGTAAAACACACAGCAAAGGTTTTCAGAAGCCTCTGCAGCAAGGCCACTCTTGTAAATTCAGGAAAGGTACTAACTCTTTTGGGCTGTGCCCATGAGATCTTGTAAAACTCCACCATCTTTTTCAGCCTTCATTCCCTAGCTCTTGAGAAGGCAGCAAATTAACATATTATTGTTTTTCTTTATACAATCAACTTAAAAGTTTTGGGCTCTTTAAAACAGTAGTTTTAGAATGTTTAAAAATTATTTTAGCAATTAAAAAATACGGGCTAGTGAGATGGCTCAGCGGGTAGAAGCACTGACTGCTCTTCCGAAGGTCCTGAGTTCAAATCCTGGCAACTACATGGTGGCTCACAACCACCCGTAATGAGATCTGATGCCCTCCTCTGGTGTGTCTGAAGACAGCGACAGTGTACTTATGTATAATAATAAATAAATCTTTGGGCCAGAGCGAGCAGAGGTCCTAAAGTCAATTGCCAACAACTAACTGTATAGCTACAGTGTGTACTCATATACATAAAATAAATAAATAAATAAATCTTTAAAAAAAATACAATGTTTAATATATCAATAACCCTGGAATATCTTTATTGTGGTTATATAGTTATACCATTCCTTACAAAATACCTTAAAACAAGAAAATGAAATGCACATATCAAGCAGTGCAATTCGTAGAAAAGCAATTCTCCAAGAACTAAAGATAACTGGTCATTCCACAAAAGCGCAGAAATAATGTTACTAGGTACAATCTGTATAAGATGATCACACTTAAATATATATATGCAAATATATATGTAGTTTAAAATTTTCAAAGCAAGACTCAATCAAAGGAACTGAAGAAAAGAGAAAAAAGTTGACAATACTTTTAAAATATATATTTGCTTCTAAATTGAAAACATAGAAGTTTACTATAAAAAGCAAGCATAACACACTCTCATTATTTTGGTAGCTGTGTTTTACCAGTGCGCTGATTAAAATGTGTGCACAGTAAAAAAAGACCTAAAGGCATGCTAACTGAATTAAAGAGGAAATTTAAGTTTTTTGCTGTTAGTAATCCTTTTAAGAAGTTTTATACTGGGCTAGAGAGATAGCTCAGTGGTTAAGAGTACTGACTGCTCTTCTGAAGGTCCTGAGTTCAAATTCTAGCAACCACATGGTGGCTTACAACCATCTGTAATGAGATCTGATGCCCTCTTCTGGAGTGTCTGAAGACAGCTACAGTGTACTTACATATAATAAATTAAATCTTTTTTTTTTTTTAAAAAGAAGTTTTATACCAATAAGATGTATGTAAAGGAAATTTAGTAAAGCTTATTTATTACAATTTATGCAAACATTAGTTTGATAACTGAGACAGGAGGATGTTGAAAGACAATCTGGCATACATCAAGTGCTCTACTGTAGTCTCCCTGAATGAAAACATCTAAAGTGCTATGTCACAAGGTTCTTGGTCTACACTTTCTAGGTGTTAGCATGGCCATTTACACATACATTCCAAAATGAATGGTCAGCAGCGTCCTGGAAAGAAGTCAAGCACTCTGTCTCCATCAGAGCTCGAGGACTCATTTCATTAACCTAGACCACCTGTCTAAATACACTAGCAATCGGTACTTGAGTGTTACGGCTGAAATACAACTCTCTAATTCTAATCAGTTTGAAAACCGTCTTTTCCGTGATTAAAGGGTCAATATAAACACAAAATCTAATACTGTTTTCCATGATTAGGTTTCAGTAGCTTCAGTCTCAGAGCACTACAATTCTTTCACACAGCTGTTGCACTGTGTAGACAGGGATGGATTCACATCTGCTTTTTGTTTATTTCATTAATGGCTCATGCCCAGGTCCTTTCTTCACAGATGACCTATCCAAGTCTGCCTCCTACCTAGTCAGCTTGTCCCTGTTTGTCACACACAGACAGTGCAAATCTCAGTGAACTCACATCTGTCACAGATCGACCCAACTCATGCGCAATCTTGTCCCATCGACCTGGAGTCCCTCCTGGGAACTTAGCCATACTTCTTGTCAGTTGACTCAGGTCCTCTTCTGTCCATTCAGGTGCCTGCAAAACATGAAACAAAATTTTAAGAAATCAGAAAAATGTCTATTATAACATCAACATGCCTGTGAAACAAATTATTGGCAGAACCCTTTGTGCAATGACCAACAGTTACTAAACATGTATCTATCCAGGCTTTAGTCAAACCTGGGGCAGCATCTTTAAGCAGAATAGAGTCCCAGCATTATATAAGATTTTTGCATGCATTTAAAAAACCAGAAGTACTGCATAATGCAAAACCATGTTTTTGAAGATATTTTTAAAAAGACCAATTTTATATTAAAATAAAAAACATTATCAAAGTCCATAAAATTCTTGGTACAAAATGTAGTGCTGTTCATATAACTCACATAATATGAGTAGTAAGATTTTTTTTTTCAAGACAGGGTTTCTCTGTGTAGTCCTGGCTGTCCTAGAACTCACTCTGTAGACCAGGCTGGTCTCTAACTCAGAAATCTGCCTGCCTCTGCCTCCCAAGTGCTGGGATTAAAGGTGTGACACCATTGCCCGGCGACTAGTAAGATTTTGAAGTAAAAAATACTTATAAAATGGTTTTACGACATATACGTGAAAATCTAAACAAGAAAAAGCATTGATTGAGAATCAGAACTGTGCAAGATTACATGTCTTGTTCATTTTATGTAACAATAATGACATAAAATTGTATAAGTGGTTAACTTGCCAAATGCTAGCATTCTGCAAAACTTGGGAACAAGTTACGATTAAGAAGTCTTTCACCGCTGGGTCGTGGTGGCACACGCCTTTAATCTCAGCACTTGGGAGGCAGAGGCAGGCGGATTTCTGAGTTCGAGGCCATCCTAGTCTACAGAGTGAGTTCCAGGACAGCCAGGGTTACATAGAGAAACCCTGTCTCAAAAGACCAAAAAAAAAACTAAAAAAAAAAAAAAAAAAAAAAAACCAAAAAACAAACAACAACAAATCCCTCTTTCACCTGGATGTGAGCATCCAGTCTTTGCAAAGCTTTTGATGTTGAACTAGTGAAAACACCTTAAACATTACAAAACTGCAATACAATTTTAGCAGCAGCATATTGCTGAATAATAGTCAAAACCTAAACTGAGGAAAGAAACATAAATCACAGTTGAATACAAATATATATGTGTCTATATATGCATATATGCATACACACATACACACACACATACACACACACATACACACACACACACACACACACACACACACACACACACACCACCACCACCAACAACAACTACATTCTAGCATAAGCTATCACCCACCAGAGGAAGTAGCTACTCTGGCATCAAACAATGAAAGATGAAGGAAGCCCACCTCATTTTCCTCTAATGAGAAAGAAAGAGAAAGAGAGGAGGGATAGGGGAAGGGGGAGGGAAAGGTAGTAGGAGGAAACCTTAGAAACAAATACCTTTTCTAATCACCATTTCCGATAATGAACAGGCCTACACCAGGCAGTCTGCTTTACAGAACCATCAGCATAGAACAGCAGTCAGAGGTGAGTGACCCCAGGGACTATCTCCACAGCTCCAGCAACGCCTCTCCCTGACACTAATCCTTCCTGTCATTCTCCCACTGTGCTCTAACCGCACTGACATCCGCCCGCCTCAAGGCAAGCCTAACGGGCCCTTCCTGACTTTTTACTGTCTCCCCCAATCAATGGTTCAAGCATGCTCTTTTCACCAAGTCCAAATGGCAGCTTCACTCATAATCAAAGTACACTGCCCTGTTAAAGGGCTCTCCGAAAGGCTCTCCTATTTGCATTCATTTGCAAAGCAAACTACTTTTATTCACTTTGTTCTGCTATCAAGAATGTTCCCTGAAGCAGATAAATTGGCATTAATACAACCTGCCACTTAAGAGTCAGTAAATAATAGCCAATAGTAAGGAGGATTTTATCAATCATTCTATTTTGTATCCACTAAGGGCTGAAAGCCTCAAACATATTCATCAGTACACCCCCACAATACATGCATAAACTCACTGAGATAAAAAGGTAATCTACACTGGATCTGGCTAGAATTTCTTTGATATTTAATGAAGATCAGAATTTAATTCTTTGTATCACTTGAGCCAAAAATTACACGGAAGGGTTTTCCTTCCTTTTTGCCTCATTTAACAAAAAAGAAAAAAATGTATTACTTAGATATCATTTAGAGAAACAAATTAGATTTTCAAAGAAATGCTCCTCTTATTAATAAACTCCTAAACTCTAATGCAAAAGGAAATACAAAAAGGGTAAAGCTTGAGGAGAATTTAAATATAAGCTAGAAGTACAAAGTCAAGCCATGAAGAACATTAAGATCCTCACAGAAACGGGCCTCTGAGCCAGAGCATACCAGTGCATTTGTGCTTTAGAGCACAGCAAATCACTGCTGTGGTCTCAGGAAAACATGTCTGCGTTAGCTTAAATAGACATCTGTGCAAAACTTCTATTTTTAGTAAGTTGACTTTCCAAATATCCTACATATATTAACAATGGACATTAAAAACCTACTGGATTTTAATTTCTAGGTAATGAGTCTAAAAACATAGCACTACTGTTTTCCCGGGAAGGCAACGTATGTTTTATTTAAATCAAATGCCTACGTTGAAAACCTGAAAAAGAAAAATCACCAACTGCCTCGGCAAACTTCCTCTTGGTTTTACTTATTTCATGGCCATGATTTTTACTATTATTGTTAAAAGATGGGTAACACTAAGAACTCCCCGGCTGAAATCTGAGTGTGGCCTTTGAGCACTCATTATTCCCTCTCCCACAGCTGCAAGGCCCTTTGGTGAATGTGTAATTCCTCAGCAATAGTTAGTGGTGTCTTTAAAGGATCAGAGCCCACGGTGATCCAGCTACTCCAGCAGCCATGAGGGTGGCCGTGGTGTGAATGTATTCTCCCTGTTCTACCATAGAGCCAACTGTAGCTGTGAAAGTCAAATGAATGCATAAGCACACTGCTTTGCCACTTAAAACCATGTGTGTCCAATATTACTGAAACACTGGGCCAAAAATTCATCTCTACAGTAAAGTAATGGAAGCTACCACATGGTGTGGGGACAGCTGTTGTGACTACACCAGCATTCCAATTTTGCATCAGAAAAGCCCCGCTCTGGGAATAAATCTCCATACTGAATACAAAATAAAAAGTAAGTTTTCAAATTATTCAGTATTTTATGTAATGATCCCCAAATAAGAATGAATAGGGAAATTTAAATTGTGTTATCAAAAAAAAAATACTCCTTTGGGATGGATTTTTGTCATAAAATCTGCTATGTTCAAAGACTTGGTGATTCTGAAAATCTTTAATATTCTTGGATTACAAGGGCTTGGAAGTGTCAAGGGAAAGCTTGCTTGTTATGTTTATAGAACCTATATGCAGAGTTTCCTCTTCCAGCTTTAGATCATAAAATGTGAAATACAAAGTATTATGCTATTTATTTGGCTGAATGACTATAGTTACATTAAAAGAAAAATATACTTACTACTTGTTGCACTCTCATATTTTTGGTAGAAGGTCCTTTTCTATTTAATAGATAGTTACATTTTTATATTGAGCCATTTTTAGTTGGTTTAGTTCAACTCAGAGTCTTAGGAATTTTACTCAAGAAAATATTTTATGCTCTGGCCAGGAAGTGGTGGCGCATGCCTTTAATCCCAGCTCTTGGGAGGTAGAGACAGAGGCAGGAAGATTTCTGAGTTTGAGGTCAGCCTGACCTACAGAGTGAGTTCCAGGACAGCCAGGGCTATACAGAGAAACTCTGTCTCGAAAAGAAAAACAAAACAAAACAAAACAAAACAAAACAAAATGTATACTCTGTCCACTGGTTAAAATATCAGTTGACAGCTATAACATGGACAGTAGCCCTAAAACTTTATTTTGTAGAGTTTTAGAATGCATTTGGTTTTCAGCTATATAATTTCCTTTCCAACTTAAAAGCGACAGTGACAAACTTCTGTGTAAACCAATGGTATGCTAAGAACAACAAAATTAAAACCAAACCACCTTGGATGTCTTCACTGTGAGGCCCCTCCTGTGTCTTACAGCTAGCCATCTTTTCACCATCCACATGGGCTCATCACCAAGCTGCTCACTGAGCCCATAACAACCTCTGCTTCCATGAATTAGACACAGCAACATAAAGACAGGCCAGACAGGAAAAACCTTCACTCTTGCTTTCAGTGAAAAGCAAGTGTTCCACTACTGAGATCAATCCATCAAGACTGTATCTCTGTGTGGCTCTGGTCAAAACCTGACACATTCTCTTGGGAGGAATTCTACTCCTCTGCCCGGGCCATTTCCCAGCTCCCTCTGCACAGTCTGACTCCTCCTGCAGCTCCGCTGGCTCTTGCTGCCGCTGTGACTCTTTCTCAGGTGACTACTGTTGTCATTCCTATCAGATCAACCAGGCTGGACCACACTACTGTGGATCCTGAAAGTTATTTTTCCATGGTTTTAGCCTTTCAGACTGTTGGCAGTCAACCAACAATATACCTTCCATTGCTAAGCCACTGAATAGGCCGGGAGTCAAAGATGCTAGATGCAACCTCCATGTTCCCTATTGAGTCCACAGACATCTGGGATTGTTGGGCATTGCAAAGACTTCCTCAAACATCAGCTCAAAAAGTTCTGACTCTAAGCAGAGGCAGGTAAATGTCCTGAGTTCAAGGCCAGTCTGGTCTACATAGTGAGTTCCAGGATAGCCCAAGATATATACTATCAAAAACAAAACAAAAAATTAACAGAAATTCTTACTACTTCTTTACCTTTTCCCTTTCCCTTTATTTTGGAAAGCAACTGTCCCCAGAAAGAAACCTGTTCCTTTTAGCTTCTTCCTAGATAATCAAGGGATAGACAGTAACAAATATCTACTTAGAAAATTCAGGATTCATTCTTGATCAGCATGACCTCCTTCTTTTCCTGATGGCAGCCACATGCCAGCCAGGCTGGTGTACCTCTGGGTAACAGCACAGCAACAGGCACAAGAAAGTCAACCTAATCCTGGTTCAGTCAATTCAAATTTCTTGTAGGAAGGAGTCACAAAGTCCCAGGTCATGTCATGTGCTGAATATACTTTTTTTTTTTAAAGATTTATTTATTTTATGTGTATGAGTACACTGTAGCTGTACAGCTGGCCGTGAGCCATCATGTGGCTGCTGGGAATTGAACTCAGGATGGCCCTGCTCATCAGCTCTGCTCACTGCGGTGTAATACACTGTAGCTGTCTTCAGATGCACCAGAAGAGGGCGTCAGATCTCATAACATGGTCGTGAGCCTGGGATGCGAACTCAGGACCTTTGGAAGAGCAGTCAGTGCTCTTACCTGCTGAGCCATTTCGCCAGCCCCCTGAATATACTTCTTATCAATATAGTTGTAAGTGGAGCATCTATAAAGTCTATAATTGTATAAAACATGTTTTCTTCTTGTACCTTTTTAGGGTCTGGTATTAAAAGTGCATAAAGAGGGGGCTGGTGAGATGGCTCAGCGGGTAAGAGCACTGACTGCTCTTCTGAAGGTCATGAGTTCAAATCCCAGCAAGCACATGGTGGCTCACAACCACACATAATGAAATCTGATGCCCTCTTCTGTGTACTCATTTGTAATAATAAATAAATCTTTAAAAAAATCATGGAGGTTGTTTAAAAAAAAAAAGTGCATAGAGTTTTCCTGGGCCCAGTAGTAAAGGCACGTGCTATGCAAATCTGGCCATCTGAATTCCATCACTGATCCCCAGGCAAAATAAAGTCTAAAATGAAAGAAAGGACTTCACAAAGTTTCCTTATGACCTCCACACAAACATGCCTCCTAACGACACACAACTTAAACTAAAATTTTAATGTTTTTTTATATTTTATGTGAGAGTATTTTGCCTGCACATATATCTCTACACCATGTGCATGCTGTGTGCCCATGGAAGTCAGAAGAATTCTTACTACTAATAAAATAAATAACCCATTTTAAAGTGGGGGAAGGCGAATTTCCCTACCATGCCTAGGAACAGGCATCCTCGGCCTCTGGCAATTATAATCCTTCTGCTTCCTCTCCTGAAATTTTTCCTGAGACGTGGATATAGGGGTTGCATTGCAGATTTATCAGTTAGGGTAGGGCACCCCATCTAACTCTCTCCATTTTGACCAGTTTTAGATCTCTCTAGTAGTCTCTGACTGTTGGTAAGAAGTGTGAGCTTATACTTTTTATGGGCATAACGATAAGTGTTGAGAATACAACAATATGGTTCCCCATTTAAGACCAACAATGAATGACACCATTAGCTGACATGCCAACACAGGCAGGAGAATGCCAAATGGCCCCTCACCTAGAGGAAGAGCTAGAAATGGTCAACAGCTTCTAAGAAATAGAGAATTAACTTACTCCAGGGATGAGTTCTTGCATATCAAGTTCAATATCAACTCATCAGCCCTGGCTATACATATGTACAAGAAACAATAAGAAGCCTCAGTAGGTTATACACACACACACACACACACACACGTACACATGCACATGTACACACACACACACACGTACACACACATGCACACACACACGTACACACACACACACACCCCACACACACAGCATAGCAATAATTAAAAGAGACAATGAACTGGGGAGCGAGAGGGGTGAGAGTGATTTAACATCTACTAACAGACTAAAAAGGAAGACCATGCAAATTATAAGCACACTACTTTGACTTGGGGTCTAGGGAAGGATGAGTGAGACAGAAAGGGCTCCAGTAGTGTGGGTGACTTCCACAAGACTTTGCAGGCTTTTTGTTTGTTTATTTTGTTTTTTTTTGAGACTGGGTTTGTATAGTCCTGGCTGTCCTGGTCCTTGTTCTGTAGACCAGGCTGCCTCAAACTCACAGAGATCTGCTTCGGTCTGCCTCCTGAGTGGGGGGATTAAAAGTGGGCATCACCACCATCTGGCTTAGGCTGGCAGGCTAGCTGGTCTCCTCCCCTCCCTCCCTTCCTTCCCTCCCCTCCTCCCTCCCTCCCTCCCTCCTTCCCCTGGAGACAAGAGTTACAGGCTTATTAACAGATACTATGCAGACTCTTAAATGCTTCACATGCATTCTCTATTCAGTCCTCAATAGAACCTCAGAATGTGGCTATCCCATTGTGCAGGAACACTGAGAGGTTATAACAACATTTTCCACTACTAAATATCCACAAATGTTCCCCATTTCCTAAAGGAAAACAACAACAACAACAACAACAACAACAACAACAACAACAACAACATCCAAATTCTTCTCTAGAGCATCTGAAGGCTGGGCACTGGAACCAGCCTACCTCTCTAGTTTTATGTCATCTTAATCTCTTCCTCAGCTAGCTAAAGCTACTAACTCTAAGTACTCAGACTATCTCACATCTCTGACCCTCTGAAATATTGCTTTTTGTTCAGAATGTACTGTCCTAAATTACCTACCCAGGGACTCCTCCTCTCCTAAGAGCCGTTGTCTCTAAGAAGCCTTCCTAATTCTCCAGAGTAATTAAATTAATCCTGCTAGGTTCCCTCCATACCATTTTATAGTCTTATTAAAATGACATTATATTTTGATGGTCTCTTTCTATAACTGTTTCTAAGTATAATTACAACCCTCTTTGATTTTCACGTACACATCCTCAATAGCACCAAATTATAAAGTCAGTGAATACTTGTTAAATAAGTTTTGGAGAATAAAACAGAAGAATTCATACAAAATCAGATTGTGATTAGGTAGGAAAGTAAGTTCAAGATACACTAAACATGGACAGACAGCTCTAGGCAGAATGACATCGAAAGCCACACCCACAGTGAAGGGAGCACAGAGCTCTTGCCTATGCAGCCAGAAATCGACCAGAGATGTTCAGTCTCAAGGGACATTTTAATTTATAGATTTATAGCTTTTAAAATTAGATGTGATCTCAAGAGAACAACTACTTTGTCTTCAGGCAGAAAATTTTCTGTATTATCCTACTGGGGAAAAAGCTGAAGCCAAAAGAAATTGAAGAGATTAAAAAAAATATCAGGGCATATGATTGATAAATGCTATAGGGAAAATTAAAAATTAGTTGTATTTTTATCTATTCTACTTTACAGAGGTGCATGTAAGTATTTTTCGAAAGTCATAATATTCAATATAATGGCACTTGAATCTTGGGCCACTAAGAAGTTTAGAAATTTTAGAAATTGTATTTGCTTAAAATAGATTCATTTCAACGAGAACCATTCTAGTCCTATGCCCTATTTCCAGCAAGAAGAAAGAGAAACTTACGAAAGTTGAGAAAACCTTAAATTCACTGTGCTATGAATAACAGTACTAGGAGAGTCCTGAGGCTCCCTGACTTCAGCTCAATGATCTATCAGCAGATCCCAAGGTGATAAATCGAAGGGGGAATGTTGAAAAGAAAATCTGCACCAAGACGAATCGTTGAACATGACTATCTTTTCAATGTATATACAAAACTACGTAGTGTTACAATTTACATGACTTTTATTGTCAGGGTAAGGTTTGCAAATTCTATAAATTAAGATAAACGATTTTTATCCTAGGAACTAATTCCAGTTTTATTGCAGATAAAGCTGAGAGCTGCTTTGTGGTAGCACATGGAAACAGCTGACAATGCTACAACTTGTGAGTGAAAACTACTACTTCTAAAGAAAAGCAAGTGAGTGCAGCTTGCTGTTATGGATGGAGGTACTTAGTAGCAACTCCAGACTCTCATCAGGCCCCCAATTTATTTGTTCCAAAATCATTAATAATAATTATTATCATATTAATTAATGATCCATCCAAAATCATTAGTGTGAGCCTGTTGTATGTTGGTACAATCAAAGAGTACGTGTTTGCTTTTACTTGTTGATATGTTTGTTATGCTAAGTTAACATTCTCAGGTATTAAAACAGATAAGAGGGCTGCAGATAGTTAATAGCCTTGGCTGCTCGCCCAGAGACTCCATCCAGATATCATTCCCAGCACCTGCAAGGCAGCTCACAACCGTTTGTCCCAGAGGATCTAACAGTCTCTTCTGGCCTCTGCAGGCACTGTATGAATATTGTGCACACACATACGTGTAGGCAAATCACCCATATACATAAAATAAATAAATTGAAAAGCACACAAAAGAATAGCAAAGTACTTAATTTTTATTACTTACACTGGGGGGAAACCCCATTGATTGATATCATTTAAATGTGAGTAGAGAAATATCACAAGCCAGAAATTTAGTATAGAATAAAAGGGAAATATGACAATTTATCAGCTTTTTCTAGAGATGGTGGAAAACAGAAATTAATGAGCAAGAAATCACAACATAGAATTAGAGAAAATAACTTGAGACTGCAATGCTGAAAATGGAGTTAAGTCATGCTACACAGTACGGTTGTCATCAAAGACGTGTTGTATGATCTGACACCTACGGTACTGCTCCTACTCCCGGCATCTATTGCCTTCATCCTAGGGCCATTTTGTAGACACAACGCTGGGAAAAAATGGAAATATATTTACAGTGCAGTATTCATCACTCCTCTGCTGAGTTGAAGAGTATTTTATTATACATAAATACATACCATAGTCTTTTTATCCATCAATTTATTGATGGAGATTTGAAGTAGTTTCTCTTTTTTGGCTGTTGTGCTGCTGATCGATATGTATGTACATGTTTGGGCCTGTTTTCAGCTAAAGCCATATTCACACAATATTACTGAATGGATTTTATTAGCAGAATGGATTTTTTTACACAAAGTAAAAAAACTAAATAATTATATAGAAAAGGTTTCTAATTTAATCATAAAAGGTAGAATAAGACTACATCAACTGTTGGGAACAGACCCAGCAGAAATCATACTATCTTATTCTAAGGCTAAGATTGTCATTATGGGTAATCAACGAAGATTAGCAAAGAGCTCACAACAACTATTTGGGAGAAATTAACAGCATATATATTCTAAAAGCAAACATCTTCTGTGTATGGAAAGAATTAACTGGATTCTACCACATATTGTAAAAAGAACTCAAATTCCTGATGCTCCTACATTCTATACTGATGCAATTCAGTTGGGAATGGCAGGCTAGAGATCAGACATTAAAAAAATAAAAAAATAAAAATAAAAAAGCAAAGTAATTCAAAGCCCATATATTTAAGTTCAAAAACCAAGAGTTGTATGCAATTCTTATAGTATTAATAGATTTTCCTGAATCTCTTAATGTAATTACTGACTCTCAATGTGCAGAAAGAGTTGTTTTACATATAGAAACTGCTGAGTTTATTCTTGATAATTCATAATTAACCTATGCAACTGCAACAGAAACTATCCATTATATGTCATCCATATTTGGTCTCATATAGTCTTCTGAGGTCTATTAGCACAAGGAAATGAAAAAAATTGACCAATAATTAATAAGAAATGTGTTAGAAGCCTCAAAATGTCATGAAAAAAATCACTATTTTAACAGTAAAACTTCAAAGAAAAAAATTCCTATCACTCTGCAACAAGCTAAGACAATTACAAAAGTGTCCTAATTGTTGTTTGTTCCATTACCTACTGGAAGCAAGCCTAGGGGTAGCAAAAAAAATTAAATCTGGCAGATGAATGTGCTTCATTCTGCAGAATTCAGAAAACTAAAGTTTGTACACTCATACATACTCAGAGTTTCAACTGGCAACTGCTTTGAGTACTTAAAAGGCTGATTTGGTAATTACACATTTACTCGAGGTAATGGCTATTATGGTGGACACCTGTACAAATTAAGACTGACAAAATTGGGAATATCTTATTTGTTACAATATTACCCAATCACATATTTTCACACAATGGGTAGAAACTTTTAACTTTTTACACAATGAATGTGACTTTTAATATTTTAAAAGATACAATCAAAATATAATTCAAAACATTATACAGCCAATTATAAGGTTAAGTGCTGTAAGAATCCATACCAAAAAAGAAAAGATTCTTTTTGAATGAGTTTGTAAGAAAATACCTTTATGAAAAGAGACTCTGAAGTGAAAGACATAATGACCTTCAGGGAGCGGTATGTAGCTGTAAATCCCAGCTACGAGGGAGGGATAGGATAAAGCATCGCAGGAGCCAAGAATTCAAGGCTAGCAGCATGGGAAGAACCTGTCTCAAAAAGCAAAAGACCAAAGCCAGCAGAGGAGGTACATGCCTTTAATCACAGTATTTAGAATTTGTGTGCAAAACCAATCTGGGCTACATACACCTAAGGTATTCCAGGCAAGCTGACTATATAGTAAGATTCTCTACTGCAAGCATAAAATAATGAAGCCCTGACCTAAGATGGCAGAACTGATGGATTTAAAAATGAGAGGTGAAAATAAAGAAGTTTATAAAAAAAAAAAATTACAGGAAAAAGTAAAAAATAAATTAAATATACAAATAAATGAGCCTACCACACTAGCACAGTAAGATACAAATATAGGTATTTGAAAATTAAGAGATTAAATTCAGTTTTAGATATTCTGAATTTAAGGTTATAGTGAAGATCTAAATTGTAAAGTCTTCTTTATTAGTCTTCTGTATTAGTCAACTGTCATTCTCCATGATCCATCTGTCTTCTGCACTGGCCAGATAGGTGAGTTAAAGGGACATGTGGTGGGAACTGAAAAGGAGTAACTAAAGCTTAGGACCTGTGCTGGCCAGGTAGGAGAATTATAAGTCTGAAAATCCAGCACAAGCTTGCCCACATAGGCCTGGGAATGAGCAAGCAAGCTGTTGAATATTCTGGGAACTAGCAGGCCAAGAAGAGATAGATAGGACATGTCTGAGTGGGCTCAGGCAAGCAGGGACCTGTCTGGGCAAGATGACCCAAGTGAATGATGAGGTATGATTGGAGGCCACCTGGCCCTTGTTACCTTGGGGCCCACTTAAACCTATTGAATTTAATTCATCTAATTAAGCAGCAGCATCTCCAACCCTAAAGTCTGGCACAAGGAAAAGGGCAAGAACAAAACTCTTCAAGTGTGTGGTGCCCCTCTCTGTTGTAGCATTTTTTTCTGTCCAATCACATTAGGGCAGTGACAGGTCTGTGATTGGATAGGAATAGAGAGGTAGAGCGAAAGTTGGAGGAGAAAAATGGTCAGGAACAGGAAGAGAGAGGGGATCATGGAGGCAGACAATGAGGACGAGCCAGACCCCAAGTGGTTATACAACCAAGCAAAGGTTTTTACAAAATAGATTAATTGGGTTAGAATATTGTCTTTACTATTTGGTTCTGAAATTATTGTATTAGCATCTTGTAAACTGTGATTTTATTATTATGTAAATCTTATTGGATATTAAGGCCTTAAGAATCATGCATTACTTACTGGGTCTTAGGCGCTATTTGGATGAATGATTGTGGGTGTGTGTGAAGAGTTGCACGTGAGCGAGATGTTTTTAATAGCTGGGAGAGAATAATAAGAGCCCGCCAGGACGTGGTGATGCCTCGTCCAGTTTGCATCTTATAGGACTTGTGAAGGTCATATCTTCTGGGCCTATTGATTGAGGAGGATTAGGTCTTACACAATGTATCCACTCTAGCACTGCAATTTCCCTGAGCCTTAAAATCCCTTCATCAACACTAAGCCAAGGGATATCAGGTATCTCCAACTCCTTTTCAGTAGGCCATCTTTTGATAAACACTTCAGCCAACCATTGTTCAGCCAAGCCAAACAAACTTCTGACACCTTTTTAAACTGTGTGAGCTTCAATATTAAACCTAGACTCTCCCCTCAGAGGGCCCATGTCAATAAACTCAGCCTGATCTAGTTTTATGTTCTTTCCACCATTATCCCATACCCTTAAAATCCATTTCCACACATATTCCCCAGACTTCTGCTTGAATGAATTAGCAAACTCTTTAAGCTCCTCAGCAGTGTAGCTCATTTCCTCATGGACTACACTTTCTACCTCCCCTCTAGGGGCCTGTTTTGCCTTGAGTCTGGCTATAGGTCTAGAAGAAACTATTGGTGGGCTTTAAGAAACATCAGTATTGTCTTGTCTGGCATTTTCTTCAGAGAAGGTCACTGCTAGTTTATCAGACTCTGAGGGATTAACTTCCTCGTGTGAAAAAGGCATTATTTCAAGGGGTGGGGCTGAGGATACTATTTTCTCTGGTGGGGCAAGCCCTTGAGAATCTGAAGACTCAAAGTTCTCAGCTTCAACAGGGTCCTCCCACACATCTCCATCTTGAGTTATAGGATCCCATTCTTTGCAAATTAATGCCCTGACTTTAACCACTGACACTCTCTGAGGCTGAGACTTGAATTTTCGCTGTAATTCAGCCAACCTTATAATGAGCGCTTCAGTTTGATTTTCTACATCTTGAGCTCTATGGCTGCTGGAGAGAAGATTCTCTTCAAGGGCACACTTAGCAACTTTCAGATTGTTTACTTGCATCTGGAGCCGTTCGATTTTATCATACAACTTCTTCTTTTCCTTCATCTTTTTTTTTCCTGAGACACCAGCCAGCAAAATCATTTTCATATATCGGTATATATGAAAGTAAAAAGAAGATGAGCAGAGGGTGCAGTATTGTCTGTAAGAAAATTCCACCTGTGCCTTCTTATAATTGGGGATACTGTGGTGGTTTGAATAGGAATGGTCCTGATAGACTCATGGGTATGAATGCTTGGCTCATAGGGAGTGGCACTACAAGTAGGTGTGGCCTTGGAGGAAGGGTGTCATTGTGGGGCCAGGCTTTGAGGTTTCATATACTTGTGCTCTTCCATGCCTTCACGTCCTCAGTGCTAGGATTTACAGATAGTAGCCATCAATCCTAACTATAATTGTGCTTCTACTATCAAAGAACTATCAAAGAACAGTCTAAAAAATGACAAGAATACAATTTAAAATAGCAATGAAGAGAATAAAATAATTAGGAAAAAAATCTAAGTGTCAAAAGAGTTCTACATGGCTATAAAATAGTGCTGAAAGAAAATAAAGGAGATACAAATAAATTTTTTTTAAAAAGAATCCCATGTGGATGGAAAACTTAATATAGGTATGGTTTAAATATTGCAATATTCTTAAATCCAGCTTAAGATCCATTTGACAAGAGAGGTGCCTTTTACTAGAAATCTAGCTAACTATTCAATGCAAGTGAAAACACGGTTATTGGAAGAGAATCTACAATTTACTAAACCAGTATTATCTCTAATTTAAAATATTTGTCCTTATATCCACAAATAAGTCTCTTTTACAACAGACTACTATAGAAAGCCACAACCAATAAAAATGTATACATCTACAAAATACCCCCACACCTAAGGCTCAGGGAACATTGTGGAAGAGGGGGCAGAAAGATTATTAGAGTCAGAAGATCTGGGAGTTTGCTTTGAGATCATTGCCCAGACATGAGCTGCATAAGGATGGCACCAACAAACACAAAGAAACACACAGGTAACTGAATAAAGCTGGGAACGGAGGGCTTGGTCCTCCTCAGGAAAGAACATACCAATTGGCTGTCCAGTGCCAAACCATCACCCCTGAAAACATATGTATAAGTAATATTATATAGACTCAATAGGTTATATTTAAGCATATATGTATACATAGATACATATATTCATGAGTAATAATTAAAAAATTTTGAAGACATGAATTTGAAGGAGAGCAGAGAAAAGAATAAGAGAAGGTTTTGAAGGAGGAAAGGAATGGGAGAAATGTTGTCATTAAATTACAATATCAAAAACCACACAAAAATTCCACTGGACTTGTAAGGAACTGTAAATAACCTTGATAAACAGAAAGAAAACCTGAGAACTCACACTTACCAATTTCAAAGCTTTCTACAAAACTATAGGGATCACAATAGTGGGAGACTGGAGTAAAAGCAGACATAGCAACAAACAAGATAAGAGCCCAGAAATATATCCTTACATAGTCAAATGATTTTGACAAAGATGATAAGACCATTTATTTACTGGGGAAACTGACAGTGCTTTTGGACAAATAGTGGCAAACATGCATTCAGTCAGTACTTCCTGTGCACTGATTGAGCTTTATGCTAGAGTATGCATATGGTTCACTTCTCCTAGATACTAGCTGTTGCCCCCAGGGAACCGTAACCATTGTACATGTTTGGCTTATGAGCATTCCATTGCTACACATTGCACATGCTCAATATTGGGTACAGTTTTTCCTTTTAATTCTTTTGGTGGATACCACAGTATGGTGGAATTTAATTCTTTTGGTGGATACCACAGTATGGTGGAATTTAATTCTTTTGGTGGATACCACAGTATGGTGGAATTTTTTCCCAGTTGGTTTGCCTTGCAAATGGATTTTATTTCAGTGTTTTCAAAACAGTGACATTGGGCCTTTACTGCATATTACATATAAAAGTTGATGTAAAATGAATCAAGAAGCTAGTTTAAGAAGCGAAACTAGTTCGAGGCCAGCCTGGTCTACAGAGTGAGTTCCAGGACAGCCAGGGCTACACAGAGAAACCCTGTCTTGAAAACAAAACAAAACAAACAAACAAACAAAAAAACAACAAAAAAAAAAAAAAGAAAGAAGGAAGCAAAACTATAGAGCCGGGAGGTGGTGATGCACGCCTTTAATCCCAGCTCTTGGGAGGCAGAGGCAGGTGGATTTCTGAGTTCGAAGCCAGCCTGGCCTCCACAGTGAGTTCCAGGACAGCCAGGGCTACACAGAGAAACCCTGTCTCGAAAAAAACCAAAAAAACAAAAACAAAAAAACCCAAAAAGAAGCAAAACTATAAGATTCATACAGGAACAACAGGAATTATGTTCCTGTCCTTTACTTGACAGTGGACAGGCTACCAAAGCATACAAATAAAAAGGCATATAAATTAGACTTAATAAAAATTTAAACTGCATGAAAGGAAATTTGTAAGGAAATGAGGATAAAAACCTATAGAACTAAGAAAACTCATGTATCTAATAGTTATGAAATCAATAACTAAAAGAAAAACAACTCAGCCCCAAAAGTGTTTCTTGAGTGAAACACATATAAGCCAGCATTTCCACAAAGATACTTTTGTTTCCTCCTCAAAACAGGGTCTCCTCATGCAATCCTGTCTGTTCTGGAACTCTCTGTAGACCAGGCAGGCCTCAAACTCAGACCTGCCTGTCTCAGCATCCAGAGTGCTGAGATTAAAGGTGTGAACCATCATACCCAATCAGTAGTCATCAGAGGAATGAAATTTAAAGTACAATGACACAGCACAGTAGGATGCTGTAGCAACCCTGCAGAGACAACTGCTGGTAAAGACACACAAGGAATGGACGCCTCATACACCCACAGTGTATGAAACATGGAGCAGTACAGCTGCTGTGGAAAACAGACTGCAGATTTTCTCCATCCTAAACACTGAATTATCCCATGAACCAGTAACTCTACTTAGTTGTATACAAAGAAAAGTGGAATCTACACACACACACACACACACACACACACACACAAACACACACATACATATATATATACACACATATATACTTATATGCACGTATATGTACCTATAAGTGTATGTATATATGTGTGTATATGTATATGTATATATATATATACATATGTATATACATATATCCATATCAGTACCGTTTACAAGAATGTCTAAAGGCAGAAACACCCTAAATGTTCAATCAGTGGGCAAATAAATAAATATATATGTATAACTAAATTATAGTATACACAAATGGTAGACTATTTAATCAAAAGAAGCCACAATGTGGATTAACAACAAAGCATACTAAAGCGAAAGAATAAAGGAACTGCATGATCCTCTCTTTGTCTTAAACATTCAAGTAGTATATGTATAGACACAGAATGTTCACTGAGGGCTGTCAAGGGATGGTAGGAGTCAAGAAGGCAGAGGAGCCACATGATAGGTACAGTTTCTTAGAGCTATGTAGAAGTGGTAAGCATCCAATATTATGAGTACACTCAACCACTTACTTTTGAAAGGTAATTCCATTATATAAATTTCATACTAATTTTAGAAAAATGCTAAAATAAATCCACTTACCCAACAACCAACCAAATTTTAAAAAATCCACATTGAAACCGGGCAGTGGTGGCGCACACCTTTAATTCCAGCATTTGGGAGGCAGAGGCAGGCGGATTTCTGAGTTTGAGGCCAGCCTGGTCTACAGAGTGAGTTCCAGGACAGCCAGGGCTATACAGAGAAACCCTGTCTCGAAAACAAAACAAAACAAACAAACAAACAAACAAAAAATCCACATTGAGATATCAAAAAGAAATTACACACACTATCAAGTGCTGACAAAGTGGAACAATGGGAATTCTCACAACCTGGATGAATAAATTGGTGACAATTACTTAAGAGAAACAGCCATACCTTGGAGAGCCAAGTGCGCATAGCTTGGTCGGTGTATAACAAGGACCAACTGCCTACTGTTTCTCAGTGCACCATGCTAGGATACTGCAGCATAAAAAACGAGAAGGCCCAGTTCCCTCCTAATAAGCAGACCCAAATGAATAATTCCAGCACCATGTGCTTCACTTCTGGAGGGCGGCTGGCATGGTAGTTTTAGAGTCCTACATTTCACGTGAGCCTGAGCTTTAAGCATTTACTAGTTAGGTATGATTTCAGGCAAATCTGAATTTTATTTCTCCATCAAGTATGGACTGTTTTTCCTGTGCACTCTTAACAAAATATTTGTATTGTAGGAGGTGGGTGGTGCACTGAGTTTAGAATCAGATGGCTGTTTAAGTCTCAGCTCCAACAATTAGCCAATCATAACTTTAGACAAGTCTGGATTTCCATTTTACATTAATCATGAAATTTTTGTTCTTTCCACTTAATTCTATAGTTTTGTCTATTGCTCCTAATTATCTGGTCAGTATCTCAATTTTTATATAAAATTCCAAGGATTTTGTATTACACTAAAGAACAAAACAAAAATCCACTAATCTTAACTTAGCATTTTGCTTTTTTTTTTTTTTTTAAAGATTTATTTATTTATTATATGTAAGTACACTGTAGCTGTCTTCAGACGCACCGGGTGGTTGTGAGCCACCATGTGGTTGCTGGGTTTGAACTCATGACCTTCCGAAGAGCAGTCGGTGCTCTTCCCCACTGAGCCATCTCACCAGCCCCCAGCATTTTGCTTTTACCTACTGCCTTTCCAGCTTTATCTCACACTGTAACCTGACGTATTGCAGAAGCAGTTCTGGCGACAAGTCTTGGCTTAATGTACCTTTTTTTAGATTCATTCTTTTTAGCATAGATTCATAAGAAAACTGTTCCTTTGTTGTAGCCACTTGAATCTAATTCAAAGTAAAAATAAGTCAACTCCTTCTATTTTTACTAGTTGAGAATATGAAGAGACAAGCCTAGGAACTTGAAACGGTGTCAATAAGATTTTCTTATGAAAGATAAGACTGTACAATGGGTACTAAGTGACTGGGTGAAGCAAATCAGTGGAATCAATCTAATTCAATAATTCAATTCAATTCATCTTATAAAGACCACAGTGACTCTTAAGCTCTTGCTCTCTTTCTTTTTTTTTCTTTTTTCTTTTTTGTTTTTTTTTTGTTTTTTTCGAGACAGGGTTTCTCTGTGTAGCCCTGGCTGTCCTCGAATCTTGCTCTCTTTCTTGTCTTTTACTCTCACCTCTTGCTCCCCCTCTCTCCCCTCTCTGCACATGGCCTGGGCTGGCCTCTACTTTTTTACCTCTCTCTGTTTTCTACAATAAAGCTCTAAAACAAAACAAAATAAAACAAACAAACAAAAATAACACAGTGGATATAAATAAAAGAACATGACCTCAGTCAATGGGTTATTTTTGGCGACAGGAGTATAAATGAGTAGGATGTAACAATCTAAGAATTATACCTCAGCATTAAGAAAGTATATTCTTAAAAAAAAAAAAAAAGAAAGTATATTCTTATTAAGAATAGGTGCCACAATTGAGAATTCTGTTTAGCTATTTGGTTCTCTGGGGGCTAACTTCTTGAGTTTTTTTTTTTTTTTAAAGATTTATTTATTGTTATATGTAAGTACACTGTAGCTGTCCTCAGACACACCAGAAGTGAGCGTCAGTGCTCTTCACGGATGGTTGTGAGCCACCATGTGGTTGCTGAGATTTGAACTCCTCCCTGGAAGAGGAGTCAGTACTCTTACCCGCTGAGCAATCCCTCCAGCCAAAGTTCTATATATATTGGATATTAGCCCTCTATCAGATGTAGAATTGGTAAAGATCTTTTCCCAATCTCTTAGTTGCCATTTTTCCCCCTATTGACAGTGTTCTTTGCCTTACAGAAGCTTTGTAATTTTTTTTTTCATTTTTTTTAATTAGGTATTTTCTTTATTTACATGTACATTTTCCCTTTCCCAGGTTCCCCTTCAAAACAAACAAACAAACAAACAAACAAACAAAAACAAGAACAAACTTCTTTTGCCTCCCCCTTCTCCATGCCTGTCATCCCACCCTCTCCCACTTATTGGCCCTGGCATTCCCCTACACTGGGGCACAAAACCTTCACAAGGCCGAGGTCCTTTACTTGTATTGATGATCGAATTTGCAATCCTCTACTATATACCTGCTGCCAGTACATTCAATCCCACCCTGTATAGTCCTTGATTGGTGGTTGGGTCCCTGGGAGCTCTGAGGGTACTAGTTAGTAATTGTTATTCGTCCTAAGGGGCTGTAAACCCTTCAGCTCCATAGAACCTTTCGCTAACTCCTTCATTGGTGACCGTATACTCAGTTCAATGAATGGCTGTGAGCCTCTACATCTGTATTAGTCAGGTATTGTCAGAGCCTCTTAGGAGATAGCTATATGCTTGTCCTTCCTTCTGTCTCTGCTCCATAGTTAATCTCTGCTACTCCGTCTGTGGGTGTTTGATTCCCCTTTTTAAGAAGGAATGAGATGTCCACCTTTTAGTCTTCCTTCTTCTTAAGTTTCTTGTGGTTTGTGGGTCGTTCTTCCTGTATTCCAAACTTGTGGGCTAATAACCACTTATCAAAGAATGCATACCATGTGTGATCTTTTGTGATTGGGTTACCTCACTCAGGATGATACTCTCCAGATCCATCCATTTCCCTAAGAATTTCATAAATTCATTGTTTTTAATAGCTGAGTAGTACTCCATTGTGTAGATGGACCACACTTTCTGTATCCATTCCTCTGTTGAGGGACATCTGGGTTGT